>ML351962.1:0-79364 GCA_005239505.1 Nicotiana paniculata
AATTGCGACAAGCTTCAAGTTAACTCTAACTTGAACAATGTGTACCTATTACAATTGCTTCTAGTAAAGCTGAAAGATAAAATATTAAATCACCTGCTATAACCAACTAGACTCGAAAGACAAATATATGGAACCGGTTCTTCTAGCTGGTCAGTAGCCTTTTTGTCGCACAAGGATTCTGCTTGCAAAATTCCTCTGGTAATTTTGCTTTCAGTTCTTGCTTCAATTCTTTCTTTGTGCAATCTATTCTTCAGTGGGAATACTTCAACATTATATAGCGCCAGAAGTTGAGATGTTCTTGTTTAGTTCTAATGCAACTCTTCCTTGGTGGAAGAGTTTCTGTTTATCTCAACTTCCTTCCTTTGTTTCTGTCCTTGCTGACTCGAACTCTAACTTCTTATCAATTTTCAACTTTTCGCATTAGGAGACAACCTCTTAGTTCATGGATAATTCACATATCATGTTTATCTCATGTGCATGTACGGTTCTTGTGCCAATTGGTTCGTTTGAGTATGTTTGCCCTGATGGACCTGGTTCAACTAGGTAGGCATTTGTCAATCTTCAAAACCATGCAGTGACTTGGGTCAACACCAAGTCACGCATATCCAATTATAAGTAAGCCTTTGCTAGATGCCCTCATTCGCTACCATCCATGTTCTGGCAATCCGCAAGACTCTTTCTTATATTTCCCTCAAGCTCCATCAATCCTAGTTCAAGGTACTCCAACCTTTCTGTTGACTTAGTGGCGGTCCCCTTCCATTCATTTATAGCCTCCATGTCTACTTTATGTTGTTCCAGATTCCTAGCTTCCGACTCGAAAACTTTTTTGCGAAGCCTTCGATACTTGATCTATGCCTCAGCATCATCATCAATGATCCTATTTTCCAAATTGACCCCTGGCATGATGTCTCCCGTTATATCATCTACCAACCATGATGGATAGAAATACATATGACCGGCATGGTACCTGTCTGGCTCGATAGTTTCTCTTTTTACAATGACCTTCTAGTTCCACATATATTGCGCCTCCAACTTGAAAGGAATGATGTCCCCTTTCAAATCTGCCTTGTACTGGACCATGTTGGAAACTCTAGGTATGACCTATTTCCTTCCTGCTTGTCTCATTACCATTATAGGAGCATAAGGAGAAATGCCTCGCAACCCGATCAATACCAAATGAGTAGTGTCCCTCAACCTGGTGATGAACTCACTGCTAGGGATGTAGGATATCCCATGGCAGCTTAGCAAAGCCTGTTATTTCTTCTAAGAGATGAGTCATTTCTATGTCACCAAATCGGAAAACCACTCTTTTCTCATCCCAGAACATGGTAGCAGCCTCAATCAAAGCTCTATTTGGTTGGATATTAAGCAAAGACGGCAAGTCACCAAGTACTCTTCTCACATGATTCTTGTCGCAAGGCGCAAAGTTTTTCCACCAGTTAAGTAGCAGAGGTGGGATGTTTTGGACCATGTTGAACCAGGGGACTCCATGCTTCATTTTCTGCAAACAAATAAAGTTCAGCCCTTTCCCCCTCCATATTCGACCATTTACACAATAATGATCAACATATCGACATATTTTCTCCAAGTAATGCACATAACATGACGATGCACATTGGGATTGTGGAAATCTCGCCGGACTTTGGACAAGGCTTATTGTCACGACCCCAAATCCAAGCCAGTCGTGATGGCGCCTATCATGGAACTAGGCCAGCCAAAACCCAAACTCGAATCATAATAAGCTTCCCATTTACATCTTTACTATACGGATTTCCCATAAAGGTTCCTTTAAACATTTATAAAACAGTAAAATCTATACTGAACATCAAATATAACCCCCGAGAATCCAGGGTCACTGGTCACGAGCATCTACATAAAATATACAACTTAACGAGAAATAAATTCTATAATAGTAAGCAGGAGAGGGAGCAAGACTTCAGACGCATGCAGCTACCTCGCAAACCTCCGAGAATCTCTGGAACAGATAGGCAGCTCACCTTGCCCTAACACCTAAATCTGCAAACAAGGTGCATGGAGTAATGTGAGTACGCCAACTCAGTAGTAATGAAAATAAATCAGGTCTGAGCAACAAGAAAAACATAAATTAAATGTCATCAAATCAAAAGATGCACAGCCTTTCTTTCCAATAGTATAACATAGATATGTGAAATCATCATGCCTTAAAATCAACTTCAGAAAAAGTCCTTTAAAGAATGCACATTTTTAACAACTTCAAAATGAAAGATTTAGTACGAAAATGAATGTAGTAAAATCATAAGTAGCCCCTCAGGCAAAAACATGAATTATAATCAGCCCCTCGGGCATGCCTCATTGTCACTCAGAACCTCACAATCAGTCATGCCTCCCAATCACTCGTCACTCGCCACTCGGTGCGCTCACTGGGGGTGTGTACAGACTCCGGAGGGGCTCCTTCAGCCCAAGCACTAATATCACTCAGTACCTCACCATCACTGTTGGACCTCGGCCACACTCAGCACCTCACCATCACTCTGGCCCTCGGCCACACTCAGCAGAACCACTCGAAAGGCCCCTCGGGCGAATCAGTAAAACAGGGTACTCGACCCTAAACATCAGTTTTAATCTCAAAGTGGTGTAAATCATGTTGAGTTTCGAAAACAGTATGCAAAATGCAGCTGAGTGAAATCATCAATACATAGTAAGGAAAAACAACAGTAAAAAGCCCCCAAGGGGTCTAAACAGATCGGCACGAGGCCCCAAACACGGCGTATAGCCCAAATATTTCAACAATCTTTAGAATATGATTTAACATAAGGTTTTGAGTAAATATGCAACTCATTAGTTGTTGCAGAGAGGACCTAGTCCAATCCAAAAAATAGTACGCCCACATACTCGTCATCCGACATGTGCGCCTTTTTAAATCAGTGAGAAAATATGTAGTCCGGGGTTCCATACCCTCACGAAAAGATTTATAAGCACTACTTACCTCCACCGGGCCACAATACTAGTTCGCTATGCTCTTGCCCCTCAAATTGGCTCCCAATTTTCCGAATCTAGCCAAAATTAGTTCAACATCATTAATATATACTCAAGGAACACAACCCAATCAAAAATTATCAAATTATACAAGAATCTCAAAATTCGGCCAAACCCGAGCCCCGGGCCCACATCTCGGAATTCGATAAAATTTGCATCATTAGAATCCTCGTCCTTCCAAGATTCTATACATACCAATAACATTAAAATCGGACCACAATTTCCCACTAAAATTACAAAAAGAAATTCCCAACTCCTTCCTCCCGTTTTCCAAACTTTTCTTACTTTAATTCTTCAAATACCAGCCAAATCCGAATCTAAATATCATAGAAATGATGTTAATAACCCGAGAACTTACCTTTTCAGAAGAATCACGAATCCCCTCTCCAATCTTCCTTCAAAGGAGCTCCTCTCGCATGCAAAAATGGTGAAATGAAATGAATTTCACGGATGCCTCTTATACACTGTTTCTGCCAGCATTTCCGCACCTGCGGACACTTGGTCGCACCTGCGGAATCCCACTTAACGGACCAAATTCGCACCTGCATTTAATCCTCTGCACCTGCGGCTTCACAAGTGCGGTCAAAACTTCGCACCTGCAACATCGCACCTGCGGCTACCCATCCGCAGGTGCGGCCAATAGCAGAAATCACATCAGCAAATATTTTTGAAAATTTTCCAAGTTCAAAACCCCGCTAACCATCCGAAATCAATTTCGAGCCCTTCAGGGCCCCAACCAAACATACCAACACACCCCATAGCATTACTCCAACTTAGTCGAGCCTTCGAAACACCAAAAACGACACGAAAACACCAAAATTACATCAAATTCAAGCCTATGAACTTTGAAACTTCCAAATTCGACTACTACGCCGAAACCAACCAAAACACCTTCGGTTGACCTGAACTTTTACAGAGACATCCAAAACGACATTACAGACCTGTCCCAACTTCCGAAATCCCATTCCGACCCCGATAGCCTATTTTCCAGTGCTGACCGGAAATCGCCAAAACTAATTTTCGCCAATTCAAGCATAATTCTACACCGGACATCAAAACTCCATTCCGAACACACTCCTAAGTCCCAAATCACCTAACGAAACCATGCGAGCGATAAAATCCGCATTCCAAGGTCGTTCACCAGTAAGTCAACTCTCAGTTGACTTTCTCAACTATTAGGCTACCTTGAGAGACTAAATGCCTCAATTCTCACCATGACCACTCTGAACCCGAACCAACCGTCCCAACATATATAAATGAAGCTAAACCACATAAAATGAAGCAGAAACGGGGGAAACAGAGCTAAACTCTCGGAATGACCGGTCGGGTCGTTACATCCTCCAACCACTCAAACATACCTTCGTCCTCGAATGTGCCAAGAGTTGTTCTCCAACACCATCAAACTGTTACGTAGCTTTACATGCACATACCCGGGGGTGATCCCACGTCACCCTATCCCATATAGATCCAATAGCACAATATTGTTGAAATTTCGAAATCCAAATCCTGGCCCATAAACCTTAGAACCAAATTCCCACTTCTGAAATAATATACAAGACCAAAATTTCCATAACTATAAACTGAACAAGTCTGAACATGCTGAATCAAGTCATATATGCACCCCAGATGAAGTCACATAATACACCGCACGACTCTAACACTCATAGCGATAACTCTTAGTCACAATAACTGCTCAGAACAACCCATTATTGGTACATAACCTCTTATCAAGAAATACCTCGCTCTAACACTTCCATATACTGCCGATGATGAAAGAAGCACGTATAACTAACAACCATTCGTCCGATCAGTCAGACATGAAACTCCCCTTTCCCAAACAGGAATTATAGCAGATTTCGCAGCCGACCCCCGATATTTATCCTTCCAACTATGCTATAGAAAATTCCGAAAATATTCATTCTAGGTCCAATGACCTCCTCTCATCCATCACAACCACCCTGATAACATGACACTAACCATTCGACACATCGTTACAATTCGAAGCCAAAACCTGTGCAACTTGGGCACTTAACAGAAACATCCAAATGAAACCAACTTATATAAAATATCCACACGAGAGGACTATCCTGCCATTAAAATATCCACACGAGAGCCTGGCATACGCCGTAAAAATCAAAACACATGAATCCAATACCATAGGTCATACCCTACATAACTCTGCTACACTGTGCGATCTCATCCAACCGCTGGTCCACTTGAAATATTTCAAGACACCTTGCCCAAAATCAATAACCATTCAAAATTCGCCATCAGGTACTCAAAGTGCATAGCCATAACCAAGGGAAAATCGAACGATACCATGCCACCCGAAATAGAAGGTATATAACCAACACGCCTCAATCCCGCAACACCCAAATTACTTACCTTACTTAAATCCAGCTATAGAGCCCAATTAGAAACGCACCATATGTGCATATAACCAATAATCACCAGCCCTCACAACACCGAAGGGTAACTCATAGATCACTCTAGAACATGAATAAACTCAATCACAATCGAATGGTACATTCCTCAATAGTAGAAATTCGGAGCCAACAATTCTGACCCGGTGTATAACACACACCCATATTAGCCTACCAGTACCCCTAAATTAACTCTGATCACCCACAACAGGTAGACAACTTACTGAAAAGTTCATAATGACAGAATCATGGTACATACTAACATCCGACTAGTTCAGCTCGCATCTTCACAGTTCACTTCCACAAATATCTTGTTTATGAGAACTCTAAGTTTCGAAGTCCATGAAATGTACGGATTACCATATCTGATCATAACTCCACCACTTGAATACATAATATATCCCAAATACTCACTCATTCCACGAGGGATACCCCTATAATTCTTCCGTTCACCAAGCAACCTTCAATATCAACAGTAGATCCAACAATAGGGCGCTACGATACCAATGAAGTACCCTTAACTCAAACATATTGCTCTTTCCAAAATATATATATACCCTCATCACGTTGTACCAATTAGTGATATCATATACCTAGTCATCTGAAATTGCACATGCTGCCTAAGAATTTATGACCTTCCTTCCAGAACCGAACCGTGACCTCACATATGCAAATCTCAACTCCACCCAACATACCGCACACGCCATGCAAACCTAGGAAAAATACGGGAACTCTGTGGTCCCTTCTTAGCAACAGGCAACTATGTACCCAACTAGCCAAGAACTTCCATTCGATCCCATTTAGAAACAAACTCACTACACTCCATAAGAAAATATGCACCCTTAACCGCGGTAGAAACCATCCGGAACTATTCGAAATCCTATTTGCACAACACCAAACCATCAGGACTAAATTCTTCTAACTCAACCAAGCTACGCAGGCCACCAAAAATCCAAGAGCATTGCTAAGAAACACCCAAAAAACTAGTCACCTTATGAACACCCAAAGAACTAATCGTATCCCTCACCATGCCGATCTGAACTACTACCAAGTTTCCCTATTTACCCAAGTTTCTTCTGACTTACCTTCAAATTGATACTTCTTCCTGCCGTAATACCACAAATTTGCAACCCCGACTCACCACATGCGACCCAAGCAACAAAACCATACCGTCTAAGGCTCTTACGTGACTGAATACTCCCTCGATCATCCCCAAATGCACCACATTAGAAAAACTTACCCTGAAGAGACTTCCTGCGAATCTAAAACCATTACCTTCACCTTCCTGATACCGATATGTAGAATACTACAAGTCTTGACATCCTCTAACGTAAATCTCAATCACACTGACCAATTAGACATAATCGACCTGACCCTTTGCATACCGACATACTAGGAAAGTAATCCACTCACTTGAAGCCACAATCAAATTCATACACTGCACACACTAAACCTTTTACAATTTCCACTAACTCATTCAATAGAACCCAATTACCCAATAGAGTACATTACAACCTATATTGAAGAAATTTCCCTTACTCGTGACATTCCCAGACCCCATACCTACAGGTCATAAATGATTTACCAATATACCTCGAACTGAAACCAATACCACACATAATCATGTAATCAACTTAAATAACGAATCCCCCACTTGGCTCAAAGCCAAGGATCAAGAAAATCAAGACTATGCCCACACATTATCACTGCCACCATGCTGTGGCGAGATTCAACTAAATCCTTCACAAGCTTATATGACCCAAACCCTCTAACACTCAAATCAATTTCCAATCTCGCATCCACCATCGAAATAGTCACGCCAACTTCCACAAGCGATCTAAACTCCAATTAGAAAATATATCTTTTACTGGTAAAAGAGAACTTATTACGGAACAACATAGGGACCACACACCTAGGACAATCCGCAGGAGATACCCCTGCCCTCTTAGCCTCAACTGCTATCTCTCTATACACCTCTGAAGACCATAACTATCACGCAACCACTATACCTTCCTGCATTTGAACACAACCAACGCTTACCCTCGAGGAACCACGATACGCGGTAAAAACCTGAAGTTGATGGCAGAACTAACATTGGAGCGGTGGTCACAGAAATCTCGAGCTTCTGGAAGCTCTACCCACACATGTCTGACCACTTGGATACCGTTACCGGATACCACGCGTCCTAAGAATGCTACTGAATCGAGCCAAAATTCACACTCGAAGAATTGGCATAGATCTTTCCTCCCTGAATCCTTATAATGCCATCCTCAGATACTGAGTATGCTACTCCTGGCTACGCGAATATGCCAGGACGCCATCAATGAATACAATAACAAGGAGTGCTAATACGGCTAGAATACACCATCAATCAAATACATGAACGTTACTGGGGCAAATGATCAACTCAAAGACATCACCAAGGACTTATAACCCAACAGAGAAATCCGCTTCACTCCAAAACTACACAACATGAGAGGTTTTCCAACATACTCACAACTCAAGGCCATATACCAAATCGAGACAGAAATCAAACACTCAATAAATCTTACCACATTTCCAGCCAAACCTTTCAACACATTTCACAGTCTGAACACATCTAACCATCAATTCACACCCACCACATAGGCATCTATTCACCAATTCTCATCAACAAGAACACAAACGGACATACAAGTCCCCAATTACATGTGCCCACACAACGAAAATCTCAGCAATCAAATCACATAATGAATCTGGCCTCAAGTCCTCCAGACTGGCCCATTACCAACATGCCAAAATCACATCTCATCCATGGAAGCCACAAGCCGTCGATGCACAACTGATACCAGGCGCTCTCGAATACATGGAAGGAATTCAAGAGTTACGCTCTTGGCTGAATGCAATGGATTCGCATGAAAAGAATTTTAAAAATGTGAGATTTTCCTAAGGGTTCCGCAGCCTCTCGAAGATAAGTACAGACGTCTCCGTACCAATCCGCAAGACTCTACTAAACTTGCTCATGACCATTGAGTCCTATGTAACCTAGCGCTCTGATACCAAGCTGTCACGACCCCAAATCCAGGCCAGTCGTGATGGCGCCTATCATGGAACTAGGCCAGCCAAAACCCAAACTCGAATCATAATAAGCTTCCCTGTTACATCTTTACTATACAGATTTCCCATAAAGGTTCCTTTAAACATTTATAAAACAGTAAGATCTATACTGAACATTAAATACAACCCCTGAGAACCCGGAGTCATTGGTCACGAGCATCTACATAAAATATACAACTTAACAAAAAATAAATTCTATAATAGTAAGAAGGAGAGGGAGCAGGACTGCGGATGCATGCAGCTACCTCGCAAACCTCCAAGAATCTCTAGAACAGATAGGTAGCTCACCCTACCCTAACACCTGAATCTGCACACAAGGTGCAGGGATTAATATGAGTACGCCAACTCAGTAGTAATGAAAATAAATCAGGTCTAAGAAACAAGAAACACATAAATTCATTATCATCAAATCACAACACAAACTTTCTTTCCAACAGTATAACATAGATATGTGACATCATCATGCCTTAAAATCAACTTCAGAAAAAGTCCTTTAAAGAATGCACATTTTTAACAATTTCAAACGGAAAGATTTAGTATGAAAATGAATGTAGTAAAATCATAAGTAGCCCCTCGGGCAAAATTATGAATCATAATCAGCCCCTCGGGCATGCCTTAGAGTCACTCAGCACCTCACAATCACTCATGCCTCCCAATAACTCGTCACTCGACCTCCCAATCACTCATCACTCGGAACTCGTTGCGCTCACTGGGGGTATGTACAGACTCCGGAGGGGCTCCTTCAGCACAAGCGCTAATATCACTAAGCACATCACCATCACTCTTGGCCCTCAGCCACACTCAACTGAACCACTCGAAGGGCCCCTCGGGCGAATAAGTAAAACAGGGTACTCGACCCAAAACATCAGTTTAAATCTCAAAGTGGTGTAAATCATGCTGAGTTTCGAAAACAGTGTGCACAATGCAGCTGAGTGAAATAATCAATACATAGTGAGGAAAAACAGCAGTAAAAATCCACCAAGGGCTCTAAAACAGATCGGCACGAGGCCCCAAACACGACGTATAGCCCAAATATTTCAAAAATCTTTAGAATATGATTTAACATAAGGTTTTGAGTAAATATGCAACTCATTAGTTGCTGCGGAGAGGACCCAGTCCAATCCAAAAATCAGTACGCGCCACATATGCGTCATCCGACATGTGCGCCTTTCTAAAATCAGTGAGAAAATATGTAGTCCGGGGTTCCATACCCTCAGGACAAGATTTATAACCATTACTTACCTCCACCAGGCCACAATACTAGTCCACTATGCTCTTGCCCCTCAAATTGGCTCCCGATTTCTCCGAATCTAGCCAAAATCAGTTCAACATCATTAATATATACTCAAGGAACACAACCCAATCGAAAATTATCAAATTATACAAGAATCTCGAAATTCGGCCAAACTCGAGCCCCGGGCCCACATCTCGGAATTCGATAAAATTTACATCATTAGAATTCTCGTCCTCTCGCGATTCTATACATACCAAGAACACTAAAATCGGACCACAATTGCCCACTAAAAGTGCCAAAAGAAATTCCCAACTCCTTCCTCCCATTTTCCAAACTTTTCTTACTTTAATTCTTCAAATACAAGCCAAATCCGAATCTAAATAGCATAGAAATGATGTTAATAACTCGAGAACTTACCTTTCCTGAAGAATCCTCTCTCCAATCTTCCTTCAAAGGAGCTCCTCTCGCATGCAAAAATGGTGAAATGAAATGAATTTCACGGATGCCTCTTATACACTGTTTCTGCCAGCATTTCCGCACCTGCGGACACTTGGTCGCACCTGCGGACCCGCACCTGCGGTCCTAGGTGCGCACCTGCGAAATCCCACTTAACGGACCAAATTCGCACCTGCGACCAATCCTCCGCACCAGCGGCTTCACAGTTGCGGCCAAAACGTTGCACCTGCGACATCGCATATGCGACTACCCATCCGCAGGTGCGGCCAACACCAGAAATCACATCAGCAGCTATTTCTGCAAATTTTCCAAGTTCAAAACCCCGCTAACCATCTGAAATCAATCCCAAGCCCCTCGAGGCCCCAACAAAACATACCAACACATCCCATAACACTACTCCAACTTAGTCGAGCCTTTCAAACACCAAAAACGACACGAAAACACCAAAATTACATCAAATTCAAGCCTATGAACTTTGAAACTTCCAAATTTTTCCAACTACGCCGAAACCAACCAAAACACCTCTGATTGACCTGAAAATTTTCAGATATATCCAAAATGATATTACGGACTTGTCCTAACTCCTGAAATCCAATTCCGACTCTGATAGCCTAATTTCCACTACCGACCGGAAATCAACAAAAACTAACTTTCGCCAATTCAAGCCTAATTCTACACCGGATATCAAAACTCCATTCCGAACACACTCCTAAGTCCCAAATCACCTAATGAAAGCATTGGAACCATAAAATCCGCATTCCGCGGTCGTTCACCAATAAGTCAACTCTCAGTTGACTTTCTCAACTATTAGGCTACCTTGAGAGACTAAATGCCTCAATTCTCACCATGATTACTCTGAACCCGAACCAACCGACCCAACACACATAAATGAAGCTGAACCATAGAAATGAAGTAGAAACAGGGGAAACAGAGCTAAACTCTCGGAACGATCGGCCGGGTCGTTACACTTATCTTAGCGGTCCATTACGTTAACAACATTTTAACTCGTACTAGGTTTAACATGATGCAGGAACATTTGAGAGGGAACACGGGACCATCGACTGCACCACTGATCGACTAGTCTACCGCAAATAAGCCTTTTCGATTTTAAAAAGAGTAATTCTGGAAGAGCGAGAACACTCATCAAGCGCCAATATGTTGATAATTGGCACGAGTGGAGTATGATGTGGAGCATGCTTTATGCATAGATAATAACACGTTGCCAAGTATTTGCATGATATAATATGTAAAAGCAGTAAGACAACAAAAGTAAACATGCAAAGAGAAGAAAGACAAAAGGAAGAAGTCAGTTTAGTTCATACAAATATATGCGAGAAATAAAACAAGTAAGGAAGTAGGGATGGGAAAAGCATGATATTGCAGTCTTAGACAAGATGAAAAGAAATAAAAAGTGGTCATAAAAAATAAAGGTTAATGGGGAAGGGATGTGCATGTCATAACAAATTTCGACAAAGAAAGGTGAATAAGGGAAGGGGTGTGCATAAAGAAAGTAATCCACATAAGCCAAGTTCATTATGGTAAGAGCCCAAGTATATCCCCAGCAGAGTCGCCATGCTATCGCGCCCCTTTTTCTCGCGAAATCAAGTTTTGAATGTGACAACTCTTTTAGATGGTTATTAAAAGAGAAGAGTCTCCACCTAACAATTTTAAGGTGCGTTAGGGCACCTATTGTGAAAATAACTCTGTTTGACTAGTCAACGCTACCAAAGATCGGGTAAGGACTCAACTTACCTCAAAGAGAAGGTGTTAGGAACTCTTCGACGTCCACAATTGTGGGTCCTCGCCGAACTTAAAACTATGTGGATTATAATTAGGCGAGATGATCAAATAAACAAAGTGGATAAAAGGTTAGAGAGTTGTATTATAACACAATAATTGATACAAACCTTAAGGACTACAAGGATATAACTATAATAGTATATATTAGATAACTAAGTGTATAAAGAAAAGGGGGAGGGGGGGGGGGGCCCTATGTTTTTTAGCCTAAAGGATCACCTCGTGCAACATAAATAATACTTCGCAACTCCCTTAAGATAGGGAGTTACTCATATTATTCAGATGGCACATATTATCATCTCCTGCTAGCCAATTACTATGTTAAAGTTATTTACCTAGAGGCGTTCTAATTCAATTTAAGTCGTACCTATGTGTGCACTACCCCGTCCTATGCCTACGGTCCAGGAGGCCTTGGACCTCTATTTGGGTGGTTCTAGACTTTACTTAGGTTGCTCAAAATGATAAAACTAACCGACATTCAAAAAACAAGTAGGACGTCATGCAAAGATAGTTAAAGGCCCAAGTTAACCTCCACATATAAGCAACAAATGCATGCATGCAGATTCTTACAGGAAGTATTAAGACGTGTTGGAATCATTAAGTCCTATAGGCATGATTTCTATGTGATTCTGGATTCCAATATTGGGTAGGCAGTGCTATAATTTATAGACTAGCGTATAGGCAAACTAGAGCATTACAAATCCTATAGACATAATTTCTAATCGTTTTGTAATAAGGTAGTGTTGATACCCAAATTTTCCTCAAAATATTTTTTAATTTTCCTATATTTGTATTAATCTATCCAGCATTTTATTGAGAACAAATAATTATAAAATTGCGTCACAAATGATTTCAAAAGTATTTTCTTGATTTAATTTATTGTTTATGGTCCTAATTAGACCCAATTATTTTATAATTAGCCAAATTGGCATATTTTGACTATAATTGCAATAACTTTGCAATTATAGCCCAAGCATATAATTTTGCACTATTTTCTACCAAAAATTAGTCATTTGTACTTTTAAATACTAAATAGTCATTTCAAACTATTTTCTATGCATGAAATTCATTTTTTATAATTATTATCTATTTTGTAAATTGTTTTAATTAATTTGAATTGGGTATTTAAAAAATAGCCTAATCTCATTTCAATTGTAGCCTAAGTTAAATCAGACCCAAGTCCAATAAAATCAACCCAATACTCAAGCCCAATCCATTAACTTACCTGACCGAATGTCTGAATAAATTGTGGCCGTTGATCAATTTTGATCAACGGATCAGATTCACCCATACCATAATTAACCTAATAGTCTACCCCCCCAAACCCTAATTCTCTCATTTTCCCTCCGCCGTCATCTCCTCCCAGTCTCTCTCAAACTATCTCCACCCAAACCTTAATCTCCTCTCACCGTGTTATACCCCATGTTTTTGTACGTGAAAGTACGCCATAAGTAAATTGATCAAAGCTAGGAAATGAGATATTACGTTCCGCATTTTCGTATGTTAAAGTTTTGTCGTAAGTTAATAAACATAAGTTCGGGAATGGAATTATTTTGAGAGTATAAGAATTATTCTATTTTAAACACGTGATGAGTAAATTCGTGAAAGAGAAAAGGTAAGCAAATCAAAGGAAATAAATTTCGTCAAAGTTTGACATTTTGGGATAAAATAGGGCCCGAACTAAAATATCTGGTATTTATGGACTAGTATCATACAAGGTACCACATGGCCATGATAGTAAGGTCTATAGGGCATGATAAAAGTGGATAGTATTTTAAGTAATTTGAGATAATTCTTAATTACATGGGTAATTGGTTAATTATTGATTTAATGGGACATTGACCATGTAATTAAGGATTTGTGGATAATTGTAGGTGGGGACAAAGTCCCCCCACGTGGCATCAAGTAAAAGGGGATTGGAGATGATTTGAATTTGGGCAATCCATTAAGATGACACATGGAAAGAGAGGTCTTAATAGCTATCACTACACTTGTCTTGAAATAATAACAAATTCATTTGGTAAGTGGGTTCACAAAATGCCAAGCCAAGAGTTCTTATCTTGAATGAATTTCAAGACTCCACTTCGCAAGTGGCTTATACAAATACCATCCAAGAACTCTTATCTTGAATGAAATTCAAGAATCCACTTCGTAAGTGTGTTGTCCAGATACATTCCAAGGACTCTTATCTTGAATGAATTTCAAGACTCCACTTCGCAAGTGGCTTATACAAATACCATCCAAGAACTCTTATCTTGAATGAAATTCAAGAATCCACTTCGTAAGTGTGTTGTCCAGATACATTCCAAGGACTCTTATCTTGAATGATTACTAAAGATAATTTGGCAAATGAATTATACATAATACAAATCAAAGGACGATAGTCACTCAATATTATAATAGCAACGGGATTTTAAATTCTAAGAGAGTACGCTATAATCCTTCTCAAGAATATCACACGGATACTCTAGGTATTTTAAGGCTATTCCTTCTTTCTTTTGGCATGATCTATATGACACGAACGAAATGAGCAAATACACAATTTTCATACATGAATCTATTCATAGAAATACTAGGGTGTCTATATTCTTGATTTCCCCATGCAGATTATTATTATATCTTCTGTTCATGGGTCTTGAAAAATACGTATTGATAAAGTTTATCCGAAAGGCATATGGATTTTTATGGCATTCCGAGAAAATCTTATTAACGTACTTCTCATGCATTTCATGCATTTATACATGTACGTTGTCCCATGGACAAAGGGCATTATATACGCGTATGTATCTATATTATATTTATATGGGATATGGGAAAAGCTTACGGCGTTATATACGCACCACCACCTGATCAGCTGGTATACATTGATGATTTTTCCCACAATGGCCGAGATGATATGATGGGATGCCCATAGAGGCCTGATGATGTTATGAAACATGTACCTATGCACGACATGACATTCATACGCATATGCATGACACTATAACTCTTTCATAAATTACAGAGTTATCCAGACTTACTGGTTGAGTCATTTAATCTGTATTTCTTTCATGTCTACTATATACTTATTTATATGCCTTATATACTCAGTACACTATTCGTATTGACGTCCCTTTTTCCTGGGGAAGCTGCATTTCATGCCCGCAGATCCCGATAGACAAGTCGAGAGCCCTCTAAGTAGGCTATCAGCACAGCGGAAGATGTTGGTGTGCTTCATTTGCTTCGGAGTTGCTTGTTTAGTTAGTATGATTTAGACGTGTATTGTTCGTTATGGCGGGACTCTGTCCCGACCTTTATGAAAATAATGTATTCTTAGAGGCTTGTAGACAGATGTCGTGTACGTAAAAGATCGTATGGCCTTGTCGGCCTATGTTCAGTATACGAGTGGTTATTTTAGTCTTATACCCGTATGTCTTATGTATAAGTTGGTATCACATGTTGTATTCTACTTATCTCACAGAAGCCTTCTCGCTCAGTACTTCGTCAGTATGACATGAAAAGATATGTGATGTTGGTACTCGATTGAGTAAGGTACCGGGTGCCCGTCACGGCCCATCAGTTTGGGTCATGACAAAAGTGGTATGGGAGAAGTTATGTCCTAGGGAGTCTACAAGCTGTGTCTAGTAGAGTCTTGTTTATGGGTGTGTCGTGCATGTCACGCCCCGAAATCCCACCGTCGGGCCGTGATGGCGTCTAACGTTGAACCCAATAGACAAACCAACGTGTATAGCTAAACAAGCATAATAACCTCATCCTAGCAGAATAAACTAAATCAGTTCGAAAATTAAACAGCGGAAATAAATACGGTTTTAAGCTAAGTAAAGACAATCACAATACATCGACGCAAAATTTCCCAAAACCTGGTGTCACTAACTCACGAAATGTCTAAGACTGCTAAATACAAGTCTGGAAGGAAATACATGTCTGTCTCTGAAACTAAAGGAAAAACAAGACAGAATCGAAGACAAAAGGAAAGGAAGAGACGGCAAGGCCCACGATCGCCAGCTGGTATACCTTGAAGCCTCTATGATGAGCTGGAAGACACTCCCACTAATGATGTCTCCCGAGTCCGGCTGCGTAATCTGCACAACATAAAGAAGTGCAGGTGTAGCATCAGTACAACCGACCCCAGTTACTGAGGTCTCTTGTTTCCGGTAGGTCAAATCCCTCTGTCCAAGTGATTGAGTTGAAGCTTTGGGCATAGAGCAGAGCGAGCCCGGGGAGAGGAGTAGAGTCCAGCAACATTGAGCCCCAAAATAAAGTTTCTATTCAAATCCCTACTCAACACGGTGCCTTAAGGAGAATCCGAAGCTGGTTGCTAGCGGAAGTAGCGCGACAAAGAGCAAAGCGGAGCATTCACAAAGAAATGGTGTAATTAAGTACCTATCCTAACCTCGGCGAAGTAGTGACGAGGCTAGAACCAGACTACCAAATAAACCTGTGCAGTTCAAATAAAGGTATATACATATATGCAACGGATAAGAAATATAGGAAGAAAACAATGAATAAAGTAAATGGATACATGTGGTGGGGAGATAACAGTTTCATATAAGAAATATCAATAAGGAAAAGAACAACAAAGCCAGCATATCAATAAGGTCAAGAAATCACAAACTTGCACGGCATCACCCTTCGTGCTTTTACTCTCGTCCTCACTATGCAATGTATAATGTAATCAATGTAAATCATGGCACGACATCACCCTTCGTTCTTTTACTCTCTTTCCTCACTATCTAATGTATAATGTAATCAATATAAATCATGGCACGGCATCACCCTTCGTGCTTTTACTCTCTTTCCTCACTATGCAATGTATAATGTAATCAATGTAAATCATGGCACGGCATCACCCTTCGTGATTTTACTCTCTTTCCTTACTGTATAATCAATGAATATGGTACAGAATGGTACATCGTACGTTACGGCATCACCTTCGTGCTTTACACTCTTTCCTCACAATATCAAATAATGCACGACATCACCCTTCGTGCTTTAACACTCTTCCTCACCCGAACAACAATCACAAACAAGGGCAAGGAAGTAAACAACATAGAAATAGAAATCCCGACAAGGGAACAACAACAGAAATCTCACATCCAAGCAAGGGAGACAATATCAAACAATGCACGGTATCACCCTTCGTGATTTACTCTCATTCTCACCAAGATAAGTGCACGGCATCACTCTTCGTGCTTTAACACTCTTCCTCACCCAAAAAACAATCACAAACAAGGCAAGGAAGTAAACAGAATACATATAGGAATCCCGGCAAGGGAATAATAATTAAACAATTAAATCCCGGCAAGGGTAATCATCAATTACACAATTAAATCCCGGCAAGGGAACATCAACTGCACAATTAAATCCCGGCAAGGGTATATTTCAATAACTCTTTCTCTTTCTTTCACTTTCATTTCCATGATTTATTCTATCACTTGAGCCAATGCTCTAAAGGATGTAATATCTCATATTTCTTCATTATTCATTTCACAATTTGAGTCAATGCTCCAAAGACGTAATATCTCATATTTCTTCATTATTCGTTACACAATTTGAGCCAATGCTCCAACAGAGTTTACAGAATACAATTCCCTTCACATATTCTTCACAACATATAGAAATCATCAACTAAGCATGGAAATTACCACAAAATCAGTATATTCACAATATAAGGACTTACCGTCATGCTAGACACCATCATTCTGACAATTAGCAAGTAGCAAATTATACTCAACTCCTATTCCCTCAAGCTAAGGTTAGACCGAACACTTACCCCGGGTCCGAAGTATAGCAATCAACCCGAAACCACACGTTTGCCAAGAGTATCCGACTACAAATGGCCCAAATCTATTCAAATAAATTTCATACCGTAAATAACATCTCATGCAACTGATTCTAATATTTAATTCAAGCTTACGACGTGAAATTAGGTGAAATGACCAAAATGCCCCTCAGGCCAGCATCTCGGAGTCGGGTAAATTTTACATTTTCAGAACCTTCGTACTCTCACGAGTCTATCCATATAAAAGCCTCTCAAATCGGAGGTCAATCACCCACTCAAATCCTAATTTTTAGAAAAAACCTAAGTTCTACCCAAAACACCCAATTTCACCCATGGAAATCCCTGATTTTTAAGTTGAAAACATGTTAAATGATGTTAATGATTGAAAGAAATGAGTAAAAACCACTTACAACTGATTTGGAAGAGTCTTGTTCTTTGGAAAAATCTCCTACGAGTGTTGAGTTTGAGAAAATATGAAATATGAAGTAAAAACTCTGTTTTGTACAGGGCAGGCTACTGGTTGGCATCGCAAATGCGAACACCCCTAATATGGGAATTGCGAAGCATATCTCGCATTTGCGATCCCTTGCCAGCCAGTGCACCTTCGCATTTGCGATGCTGGCTTCCCAAATGCGAAGCCTGCAGATCAGTCAGACCAACAGTTCTATGTTTAGAAAAATGCAATCCGTGGACTATCCAAAACTCACCCGAGCCCTCGGGGCTCCAAACCAAATATACACACTACATCAAAAATATCCTATGAACTTATCCGTGCGATCAAATCGCCAAATAACATCATACACAACGAATTAAGCCTCAAAATCCATGAATTATATCAAATTTTATAAAACATCAAATTTTCCATTTTAAGTCCGAAACACGTCAAACGAAATGTGTTTTCAACCAAACTATACAGAAAGGACTTAAACCATATATAAGACCTCTACCGAGCGCCGGAACCAAAATACGGGTCTGATACCATCACTTTCTAATCAGATTTCATTTTCAATTTCCATAGATATTTTCAGAAAATAATTTTACTCAAAATTTCAGTTCTCGAGCTTGGAACCTCAGAATTTAATTCCGGGCATATGCCCAAGTCCCATATTTTTCTACGGACCCTATGGGACCGTCAAATCACGGGTCCGGGTCTGTTTACCCAAAATGTTCACCAAAGTCAAATTTATTCATTTTATTATCAAATCTTAGCATTTTTCACAGAATTACATATTTAAGCTATCCGGCTACGCGCCCGGACTGCGCATGCAAATCGAGGCAAATACAAATGAGGTTTTCAAGGCCTCGGAAGTACGGGATGGTTAATGACATAGGTGATGACCCTTTGGGTCGTCACATTCTCCACCTCTAAAACAATCGTTCGTCCTCGAACGGACAGAAGAAGGAAGTACCTGAGTCACATAATAAATGAGGGTAATGACTCCCCATATCGGACTCGGACCCCCAGGTCGATGCCTCAGGAGGCTGACCTCTCCACTGAACACGAACAGAAGGGAAACTCTTGGATCTGAACTGACGAACCTGCCGGTCAAGAATAGCTACCGACTCCTCCTCATAAGATAAGTCCTTGTCCAATTGGACAGTGCTGAAATCTAACACGTGGGCTGGATCGCCGTGATACCTCCGAAGCATGGACACATGAAAAATTGGATGTACGGCTGATAAGCTAGGTGGCAATGCAAGTCTGTAAGCCACCCCTCCCACTCGATCAAGAATCTCAAACGGACCAATGAACCTAGGGCTAGCTTGCCCTTCTTCCCAAATCTCATCACGCCCTTCATAGGCGACATTCGGAGCAATACTCGCTCACAAACCATGAAAGCCACATCTCGAACCTTGCGATCTGCTGACTCCTTTGCCTGGACTGAGCTGTACGAAGCCTATCCTGAATGATCCGGACCTTGTCCAAGGCCTCCTGAACCAAATATGTACCCAACAACCGAGCCTCTCCCGGCTCAAACCATCCAACCGGTGATCGACACTGCCTACCATATAAAGCCTCATAAGGAGCCATCTGGATGCTCGACTGATAGCCGTTGTTATAGGAAAACTCCGATAAAGGAAAGAACCGATCCCATGATCCTCCAAAGTCAAGAACACAAGCTCGGAGCATATCCTCCAATATCTGAATAGTCCGCTCGGACTGCCCATCCGTCTGAGGATGAAATGTTGTGCTCAACTCCACCTAGGTGCCTAACTCTCGCTGAACTGCCCTCCAGAAACGCGAGGTAAACTGCGCCTCGGTCCGAAATGATAGATACCGGCACACCATGAAGGCTAACAACC
Source organism: Nicotiana paniculata (assembly GCA_005239505.1). Taxonomy (NCBI): domain Eukaryota; kingdom Viridiplantae; phylum Streptophyta; class Magnoliopsida; order Solanales; family Solanaceae; genus Nicotiana; species Nicotiana paniculata. The sequence continues at coordinate 20,108 of ML351962.1, forward strand.
TCCCAGATATAGATCAATGACCCAAACTGCATCGAACTTCTTCCGGGTCAACGGAAGTCCAGTAATGAAGTCCATAGTAATCCTCTCACACTTCCACTCGGGAAGCTCAATCCTCTGAAATAAACCACCAGGCCTCTGATGCTCATACTTAACCTGTTGACAATTCAAACACTGCGCCACATATGCTACAATATCCTTCTTCATTCTACGCCACCAATAATGCTGCCGGATATCCTGATACATCTTCGCGGCGCCCGAATGAATAGAGTACCGGGAACTATGGGCCTCCTCTAAAATCAACTCTCGAATCTCATCAACATTGGGCACACAAACTCGCCACTGTAATCTCAAAACACCATCATCATCGAAGGTCACCTGCTTGGAACCTCTGCGCTGCACCGTGTCTCTAAGGACACACAAATGGGGATCATCAAACTGCCGATCACGGATATGCTTCAATAATGAAGAACGAGAGATCGTACAATCCAACACTCGACTAGGATCAGAGATATCCAACCTCACAAATCGATTGGCCAAATCCCGAACATCCAAAGCAAGCGGCCTCTGACTGACCGGAATAAAAGCAAGACTGCCTATACTAGCTGACTTCCTACTCAAAGCATCGGCCACCACATTGGCCTTCCCCGGGTGATATAAGATGGTAATATCATAATCTTTCAATAGCTCCAACTATCTTCTCTGCCTCAAATTCAACTCCTTTTGCTTGAACAAGTACTGAAGACTCCTATGATCCGTGAACACCTCACACGCCATGCCATACAGATAGTGCCTCCAAATCTTCAATGCGTGGACAATGGATACCAACTCCAAATCATGCACTGGATAGTTCTTCTCGTGAATCTTCAACTGCCTCGAAGCATAAGAAATGACTTTTCCATCCTGCATGAACACTGCGCCAAGCCTAATACATGAAGCATTGCAATAGACTGTATAAGGCCCTGAACATGTGGGTAAAACCAACACCGGTGCCGTAGTCAGAGCTATCTTGAGCCTCTGAAAGCTCGCCTCACACTCGTCCGACCATTCGAACTGGGCACCTTTCTGGGTCAACCTGGTCATCGAGGCTGCAATAGATGAGAACCCCTCCACGAACCGACGATGATAGCCTGCTAATCCCAAAAAACTCTGAATCTCTATAGCTGATGTTGGTCTAGGCCAGTTCTTGACTGCCTCAATCTTCATCGAGTCAACCTGAATGCCCTCTGCTGATACGACATGACCCAGGAATGCAACTGAACTCAGCCAGAACTCACACTTAGAAAACTTTGCATAAAGCTGACTATCCTTCAGAGTCTGAAGAACCACTCTGAGATGCTGCTCGTGTTCCTCCTGACTGTGGGAGTATATCAATATATCATCAATGAAGACTTTCATGAACGAGTTCAAATAAGGCCTGAACACTCGGTTCATGAAGTCCATAAAAGATGGTAGGGCATTCGTCAACCCAAACGACATGACTAAGAACTCGTAATGCCTGTACCGAGTGCAGAAAGCTGTCTTAGGGACATCGGATGCCCTAATCTTCAACTGATGGTAGACAGATCTCAAGTCTATCTTTGAAAATACCCTGGCACCCTGAAGTTGATTGTACAAATCATCAATCCTCGGCAGTGGATACTTATTCTTGATTGTAACCTTGTTTAATTGATGGTAATCAATGCACATCCTCATCGAACCATCCTTTTTCTTCACAAACAATACTGGAGCACCCCAAGGGGAAACACTGGGTCTAATGAAACCCTTCCCAAGCAAATCCTGCAACTGTTCCTTCAACTCTTTCAACTCTGGCGGGGCCATGAGATACAGCAGAATAGAAATGGGCTGGGTGCCCGGAGCCAGATAAATGCAGAAATCAATGTCCCTGTCGGGTGGCATCCCCGGCAGGTCTGAAGGAAAAACCTCAGGAAAATCAAAAACCACGAGAACCGAATCAATAGAGGGAACCTGAACAGTGGAATCACGCACATAAGCTAGATAATCCAAACATCCCTTCTCGGCCATACGCCGAGCCTTCACGTACGAAATGACACTGCGGGTAGAATGACCAGGAGTTCCCTTCCACTCAAAACGGGGAAAATCTGGCAAGGATATGGTCACCGTCTTGGCATGACAATCCAATATGGCATGATATGGGGATAACCAGTCCATCCCCAATATAACATCAAAGTCGACCATACCCAAAATCAACAAATCAACCCAGGTCTCAAGACCCCCAATCACCACAACACAAGAACGATGGACTCGATCGACCACGATAGAATCACCCAGTGGTGTAGATACATAAACAGGAATACTAAGTGGATCACTGGATCACTAAGCATGACCAGGTATGGTACAAAATAGGAGGACACATACGAATAAGTAGACCCTGGATCAAATAGCACTGAAGCATCTCGATCACAAACCCGAATAATACCTGTAATGACTGCATCTGAAGACTCAGCCTCTGGCCTGGCTGGAAGAGCATAACATCGGGGCTGGGCCCCACCACCCTAAACCACATCTCTGGGACGGCCGGCTGCTGGCTGGCCTCCACCTCTGGCGGCCTGACCACCACCTCTATGACCTCTACCTCCACCTCTAGCACCTCTACCCCCACCTCTAGCTGGCTGGGCAGGCTGTGGAACATCTGGTGCCTGTACCATGGCACGAGAATCCTGATGCTGGGAACTACCTGATGCTCGAGGGAAAAATCTGTCAAGGTGACCCGGATTTCCACAAGTGTAACAAGACCTCGGCTGCTGAGGGAATTGAATCTGACCCAGTCGACCTAAATGACCACACCAGAAACTCTGATGCGGCGGTGCACTGATGGGAGCTGGTGGCGCACTGTAAGGCTGCTGATCAGAATAGTGTGGCTGATAACCACGACCACCCAAAGTACCATGGGAAACCTAGAGAGCTGACTGAAAACGTCTGGGAGGATGACCTCTACCTGAAGAATCCCTACCCCCAGATGAGGCTCCACTGAAACGACCGAAATGACGGGGCCTCTTGTTAGCCCCCTGACCACCACCCTGTGACAAAATCATCTCAATCCTCCTGGCCACATTGGCCGGATCCTGGAACAATATATCTGTACCTGACATTCTAGCCATCTGAAGTCTGATAGGCCGGGCCAATCCCTCGATAAATCTCTGAACCCTCTCCCGATCAGTGGGAAGTATCATAACAGCATGTCGGGCTAGAGTGATGAATGTGGTCTCGTACTGAGTGACTGGCATAGATCCCTGCTGGAGACGCTCAAACTGCCTCCGAAGGTCCTCTCTCTGAGTAATGGGAAGGAACTTCCCCAGAAATACCTCTGAGAACTGAGTCCAAGTCAAAGGTGTAGATCCAGCTGATCTGGCTAGGCAATAATCTCTCCACCAACTCTTGGCTGCGCCAGATAACCGAAAAGTAGCGAAGTCAACCCCGTTGGACTCCACTATGCCCATGTTTCGAAGAACCTCGTGGCAGCTGTCCAAATAATCCTGGGGGTCCTCTGATGGTGAACCAGTGTAAGTAGCTTAAATAACTTAGTGAACATATCCAGTCTCCATAGAGCATCTGCTGACATGGGTGCTCCCTATGCTACCGGTGCTGCAATACCCGGCTGAGCTACTCCGGCTGGCTGAGGTGCCGGAGCCTGAAACTGTGGAGCTAGCTGCTCTGGCACGCATGCGGTAGGAGTTTAGGAACATCCCCCAGCCTGAGAGATGGGTGGTGCTGTAGGAAGAAGACCGGCCTGTGCTACACTCTCCATGAATCTGACTAGACGGACAAGGGCGTCCTGAAGCACTAGGGCAGCTATGAACCCTGACCTGAGCTGGTCCAACTGGGACTGCCGGAACTGGGACCTCCTCGTCAGACTCGACCTAAGGGTCCTCCACTGAGGCTGCTGCTCTAGGCTGAGCTCGGCCCCGGCCTCGGCTTCTAGCACGACCTCATCCTTGACCTCGACCCTGAGTAGGAGCTGTAGCAGGAGAGTCAGGCTGCTGGGCGGAACCAAGGGAAGCACGCGTCCTCGCCATCTGCGAGAGAATAGATTAGAAACTCACTCAGTACTCAGAATCATAGCGCACGACAGAGAAGAAAATAAATATGTATTCATCCTAACTTTACAACCTCTGGGGGATAAGTACAGACGTCTCCGTACCGATCCCTCAGAATCTACCAAGTTGTTCGTGAGTTGTGGACCTAAGTAACCTAGTGTTATGATACCAACTTGTCACGCCCCGAAATCCCACCGTCGAGCCGCGATGGAGTATAACATTGAACCCGCTAGACAAGCCAACGTGTATAGCTAAACTAGCACAATAACCTCATCCTAGAAGAATAAACTAAATCAATTCGCAAATTAAACAGCAGAAATAAATACGGTTTTAAGCTAAGTAAAGACAATCACAATACATCAACACAAAATTTCCCAAAACCTGGTATCACTAACTCACGAACTGTCTAAGAGTGCTAAATACAAGTCTGGAAGGAAACACATGTCTGCCTCTAAAACTAATGGAAAAACAAGACAGAATCGAAGACAAAGGGATGGAAGAGACACTAAGGCCCACGATCGCCAGCGGGTATACCTTGAAGCCTCTATGATGAGCTGGAAGACACTCCCACTAATGATGTCCCCCGGGTCCGGCTGCGGAATCTGCTCAACATAAAGAAGTGCAGGTGTAGCATCAGTACAACCGACCCCATGTCTGAGTAAGTGCCTAGCCTAACCTCGGTGAAGTAGTAACGAGGCTAGAACAAGACTACCAAATAAACCTGTGGAGTTCAAATAAAGGTATATACATATATGCAACAGATAAGAAATATAGGAAGAAAACAATTAATAAAGGAAGCGGAACAGCATATCAATAAGGTCAAGAAATCACAAACATGAACGACATCACCCTTCGTGATTTTACTCTCGTCGTCACTATCCAATGTATAATGTAATCATTGTAAATCATGGCACGACATCACCCTTCATGCTTTTACTCTCTTTCTTCACTATGCAATGTATAATGTAATCAATGTAAATCATGGCATGGCATCACCCTATGTGCTTTTACTCTCTTTCCTCACTATGTAATGTATAATGTAATCAATGTAAATCATGGCACGGCATCACCCTTCGTGGTTTAATTGTCTTTCCTCACTGTATAATCAATGAATATGGTATGGAATGGTACATCGTATGTCACGGCATCACCCTTCGTGCTTTACACTCTTTCCTCACAATGTCAAACAATGGCATGGCATCACCCTTCGTGCTTTAACGCTCTTCCTCACCCAAGCAACAATCACAAACAAGGGCAAGGAAGTAAACATAATAGAAATAGAAATCCCGGCAAGGGAACAACAACAGAAATCTCAACATCCCAGCAAGGGAGACATATCAAACAATGCACGGCATCACCCTTTGTGCTTTACTCTCATTCTCACAAGGACAAGTGCATGGCATCACCCTTCGTGATTTAACATTCTTCCTCACCCAAGCAAAAATCACAAACAAGGCAAGGAAGTAAACAAAATAGATATAGGAATCCCGGCAAGGGAACAATAATTAAATAATTAAATCCCGGCAAGGGTAATCATCAATTACACAATTAAATCCCGGCAAGGGAATATCAACTGCACAATTAAATCCCGGCAAGGGTATATTTCAATAAATATTTCTCTTTCTTTTGACTTTCATTTCCATGATTTATTCTATCACTTGAGCCAATGCTCCAAAGGATGTAATATCTCATATTTCTTCATTATTCATTTAACAATTTGAGCCAATGCTCCAAAGAAGTAATATCTAATATTTCTTCATTATTCGTTACACAATTTGAGCCAATGCTCCAACAGAGTTTACAGAATACAATTCCCTTCACATATTCTTCACAACATATAGAAATCATCAACTAAGCATGGAAATTACCACAAAATCAGTATGTTCACAATATAAGGACTCACGGTCATGATAGACACTAATGTATAGATACTCGTCACCATGCCTATACATCTTATTTGACAATTAGCAAGTAGCAAATTATACTCAACTCATATTCCTTCAAGCTAAGGTTAGACCGAACACTTACCTTGGGTCCGAAGCATAGCAATCAACCCGAAACCACACGTTTGCCACAAGTATCCGACTCCAAATGGCCCAAATATATTCAAATGAATTTCATACCGTAAATAACATCTCATGCAACTGATTCTACTATTTAATTCAAGCTTACGGCGCGAAATTAGGTGAAATGACCAAAATGCCCCTCAGGCAAGCATCTCGGTGTCGGGTAAATTTTGCATTTTCAGAACCTTCGTACTCTCACGAGTCTAGTCATATAAAAGTATCTCAAATCGGAGGTCAATCACACACTCAAATCCCAACTTTTAGAAAAACCTAAGTTCTACCCCAAACACCCAATTTCACCCATGGAAATCCTTGATTTTTAAGTTGAAAACATGTTAAATGATGTTAATGATTGAAAGAAATGAGTAAAAACCACTTACAACTGATTTGGAAGAGTCTTGTTCTTTGGAAAAATTGCCTAAGAGTGTTGAGTTTGAGAAAATTTGAAATATGAAGTAAAAACTCTGTTTTGTACAGGGCAGGCTACTGGTTGGCATCGGAAATGCGAACACCCCTGACATGGGAATTGCGAAGCATAGTTCGCATTTGCGATCACTGTGCAGGAACACCAGCAGTTTTAAGTTCAGAAAAATGCAATCCGTGGCCTATCCAAAACTCACCTGAGCCCTCGAGGCTCCAAACAAAATATACACACTACCTCAAAAATATCCTATGAACTTATCTATGCGATCAAATCGCCAAAATAACATCATACACATCGAATTAAGCCTCAAAATCCATGAATTCTATCAAATTTCATAAAACATCAAATTTTCCATTTTAAGTCCGAAACACGTCAAACGAAATTTGTTTTCAACCAAACTTTACAGAAAGGACTTAAACCATATATAAGACCTATACCGGGCGCTGGAATCAAAACACAGGCCCGATACCATCACTTTTCTAATCATATTTCATTTTCAATTTCCATAGATATTTTAAGAAAATAATTTTACTCAAAAAATCATTTCTCGGGCTTGGAACCTCGGAATTCAATTCCGGGAAGACGCCCTAGTCCCATATTTTCCTACGGATCCTCCGGGACTGTCAAATCATGGGTTCGGGTCCGATTACCCAAAATGTTTACCAAAGTCAAATTTGTTCATTTTATTATCAAATCTTAGCATTTTTCACAAAATTACATATTTAAGCTGTCCGATTACACGCCCGAACTGCGCACGCAAATCGAGGCAAATACAAATGAGGTTTTCAAGGCCTCGGAAGTACGGGATGGGTAATAACATAGGTGATGACCCTTTGGATCGTCACAGTGCACCACACTTATAAGCAAGAGGCTACAGGGCATTTAGGGCTGTCACTCTTTTTTCTTACTATTGTATGGTATAGCTCACTTGTAAGAATTCAGATTCCTAAATTCTGTTATATTCCTAATACAATGGTACTTACATCTAGAAAGACGGTTGGTTAGGGATTGAATATTGATGTGGAATAATTGAATCAGAGGGACTCAATTTTTCATCATTCTTATGATGAGTAAATATAAGGTCTCCAGCAGAACATGTGGATACTAAGACGTGTAAGCCTCTTGATAAGGAACCTTAAGGCAAGAATTTTTATCCATCTTTATGGTGAAAGACAATGAGAGATTCAGAAGATAAATACAAGTTTCAAGAAGTAAAAGAAGCAAGATGAAGAAGGGTACGAGGTACCCAGTTAATAAAGATTATCATTATCTACAATTCTGTAAGGGAGATATAAGCATTTTGAGTTATCTTCAACAGTGACAAATGTATGTACAATCGGCCACACCGATCTCAGTTATGCCTTATGGGAGCTAACAGACATAGTTTAAGAGAAGGACGAGTTATCAGGATCCCGCTGGGGATAGAGTAACCCAAAATAGTGGATGGATTGGTAGAGTTAGTTGACATTTCCGAAGGATAGTGCAAATGTGGTGATGGATCTCCTTGTGAGACACCTCGATGGTGCACCCAAAAGCAGTACAACTAGATATGAGTACTACAAAGATAAGCACTTGAAGCCTGGAAGGGATAAATATTACCTTAGTGTGTCTCCCATCCCTGGTAGAAAGAGAATGTTAGGCAATTCGAGGAGCCAATAGATGGAGCAAGAGGCGCTAAAAGAAAAAGAATGTTTTGTTCGAGTTTTTAGAATAAAGTGATAGACATAAATGTCAGCAAGAAAATAAGAAGAGAGTTAATGAAGCAGTATAAGTAAAATGTGGTACATGGATGACAACGGTAGATAAAAAAAATGATAGTATTACATAGTCTATAGTCAAGAGTAGGGAAAAACGAAAGGTGACAGGCCTTGAGACAACAAAAGAGTATAGGCCATAAATTCATCTCCTCACTTCGAAAAAATAAGTTCGTGACTCCAACGCAACTAACGGAAGGAAAAGTTAGACCCCAGAACAATAGAAATCATTATGGGCGGGTGAACAAGATAAACTAAACATGAATTAGGGACTGAGTGATTTGATAATACTCAGCATCATGAGAATTTCATATTTGCGTTCCGGCGATAATAGAATGGACAACAGAAGATGATTCATGAGAAATTCAGAGAATGGTCATTCAAGAAGACACTTCCCTAAAGCAAGCAATATGAGCAAATTTAAGCTTAAGGGATTGCATGTGCTAGTTGCATTAAGTATCACCATCGAGAGTAAGGGAATTTTTTATCCTTAGTATAGAAGGATTTCCAAAAGGAGAGTAATGGTCATTGGTGATGTGAAACGACGCCAAAGATGAAGAGGTAAAATATTCATAGGTAGATCCTCGTGGCTTCAGCTCTTAGTACTCCCTTAAATGGGGGAATATGGAGTGATATGGAATTAAACCAGAACTAAGTGGTTCTAGTAATTATGGAATGGTAAAGGAAGAATGCGAAAAAAAATGAAAAAGGAATGAGATGGCACTTATCCAAATTCTACGGATATGTTACGATTCCAGTGCAAACAAGGCATCAAGGAGAGTAAGTAAGGATTCCTGCACGAAATTTTATTGATAGATAATGGGCCAGTGCGAGAGGTAAGTTAAGACAAAGTAAATAACCCAAGATAGATTACACGAAATATTGATATGAGAATGGGACGACGACTAGTTAGCGGTTGATTCAGGAAGACCTAGTTATAGCTAGACAAGAGGTACTTGAGATATATTCAGATAAGAGTTGGGGTAGTTAAAGGTACCGTATGAATGTTACGGGAATAAAAGAAAGTGACACTAGGAAGACAATCAAAATATAGCTCAAAATCAACCCTACAAGCACAAGAGCGTGGAGATAAGTAACTACGAATAATTATAGGCAAGGAAGGACATCAAAAGGTCCGTAGTAAGCTCACAACTTTACAAGAGTCAGAGGGTCCTCCCTAAATACTACAATGAAAGAATAGCTGAGAAAGTAAGGAATGAGACTTCAACCTAAGCTCAGTGACCTAAGGAGGAAATAGTCTTATAGAAATAATCTCACAACAACAGTGTATGCACTCCACAAGAAAATGGCACCTACCGTGGATAATGAACGGAAAGTAAAATCAGAAGTGATATTCAAGATCATATGAGTTGTATGGAATTCCATTATGCGTGGGCACTAAGATAAGCTAAGTATACATGAAAAAGGGGCAGAAAGACCAGGAAAAATAATTGCTTACATTTGAAGAAAACTGAGATGGAACAAAAAAAATTTGATCAATGAACCCGAGTTAGTTACATTATAAAAGCACTTAAGAGTTTGGAGTATAAGACGTGCAGTATATATATTGACAATCATACAGTCGTAAAATACTCCGGTATAAGTGAAAAGAAAGAATTGAGTCCAGGTTATAGACAAAGGATTGAATTGTTAGAAGATCGTATCCTGAATATTCCATGGCGTCCGTGGAGGGATAAAGTAATACCATAAGCCACAGATCGGAAGATGGATTAAGCCTATATAAAGGTTGAGCAGAAGGAAGAGGAAACTAAAGCGTTACATCAATGAAGTAAATCAGGAGTCTGATTATTGCACCCACAAGATTATAGAAATTGTGATTGAGAATATTGCAGAATTACTCTTAATAGAAAAGACAAGAAAGATAGTACAACCATATTCTATAACGACTCTACGATAAAGAAAGTAAGAAAAATACCAACCTCATAAGAATTCAGTATGGAGCTCCCACCGAATTGTATAGGCACCAGAGGTGCAAGTATTATAATAGAGCTTCAAATGGTGGACGTGATTTAAAGCTATGTGGGAGGGAGGTTATGAAAGAGAAATAGAAGAATGTGAGGTGATATTTTAAAGTAAGTAAGGTAAAGATGAACAACGTACGAAATACTCAAGTATAGAAGGATGAGAATGGCCCATACTTCAGGTAAAAGACTAGAAGCGTTGGGATTCAGTATCTAGGAATGATATCAGCGTCGTCAGTGGCATGCCTTCCAGCCTATGGTTTCTAAGTATCGAAAGGTCTAATCAGAGAGTAAAAGAAGAGTTAGAGACGATGCGATGTCTCGCTTGATGTTCCATAAAAGCATAAGGGTATCGATCGCAAGATTGAGTATGATTGAATGACAAGGTTTTAGAAACACAATAGTAAGGATAAGAAGAAGGCAAGTGAGGATGTGACAAGAATGGATAAGTCCTAGGGATTAAGCATATGAGAACAAGAGAGCTGATGATTTCTCTAATTTATAGAAAGCTCAGTATAGCCTAAATAAACTCAAAGGAGTTTAAGACTAATAGCATTTAGAAGAGATGGAATGATGCCCTAGTGGTAGAATAAGGGTGTAATTGTGATAAATAAAGGATGACGTTTGGGCCTTCGATTCAGTAATGAGTTTATGAATTGTACATGATTAACATACCCACGTAAGGCGAATCACATTGGGATGACTATGATACGAAATAGGGTTATGGACGTACAGTATCGCCCCAGGTGGATCGGAGAAATCACTTCAAATGCTCCACGATGCAACGTAAGCCCTAGTGGCAATATATTACGTAAGAAAATTCAAATTATCAGTGGTAGATGATAGATCAATATTAAGGTGAATCAACAATGGATGGAAAAAAGTCACAAATTATGAGGTAAGATTAGGTCGTCATTCTTAAGATGAACATTAATGAGGGAGCATTCAAGGACTTAGACTTATACATATAGGATGGGCGACGAGAGTAAGCTGACATTCGCTAGAAGACCTCAACAATGATAACTCGAGGTAAGAGTTATGGCATAGTATGACATACTTAGATGCAGTAAAGTCATACGGATGAATAACCATGTCTGTGAAATGAGGTATAACAATATTCGTAAGTTCAACAAAGTACGAGCAAAGAACTTCAGTATACTTATAGATTACCAATTGGACATATTATTAAGCTCTGTATATGTTTTCCCAGTGAGGCTTAGAGGTTGGCTAAAAGCTGGAGGAAAAAGAAGAGAAGAGTCGCGTAGGCGCATTTACAAGGTCAGAGTCATACTGGCTGCATGATAGAAGGTAGCAACAGTTACAACATTGGAAGGATTCTGACCATGACTCGTGGTGTGAGAAAGAGGATAATAAGGGGAATGCCCCGGCCTTTGGAATTCATTCAAAGAACAGTTACCTAGATGGCAAGAGGAGTACTAAAGTATTCGGAAGACATAATTTATGAAAATGATAAGTGCATCAGTCAACATTCGAGGATGAATGTTCCGAAGGGGGGAATAATGTTATACCCCATGTTTTCATACGTGAAAGTACGCCATAAGTAAATTGATGAAAGCTCGGAAATGAGATATTACATCCCGCATTTTTTTATGTTAAAGTTTTGTCGTAAGTTAATCAACATAAGTTCAGGAATGGGATTATTTTGAGAGTATAAGTAATTATGATATTTTAAACACGTGATAAGTAAATTAGTGAAGGAGAAAGGGTAAGAAAATCAAAGGAAATAAATTTCGTCAAAGTTTGACATTTTGGGATAAAATTCGGGCCGAGCTAAAATATCCGGTATTTATGGACTAGTACTATAAAAGGTACCACATGGCCATGATAGTAAGGTGTATAAGGCATGTTAAAAGTGGACAGTATTTTAAGTAATTTGAGATAATTCTTAATTACATGAGTAATTGGTTAATATTTAATGGGACATTGACCATGTAATTAAGGATTTATGGATAATTGTAGGTGGGGACAAAGTCCACCCACGTGGCATCAAGTAAAGGGGGATTGGAGATGACTTGACTTTTGGAAATCCCTAAACTTGTCTTGAAATAATAACAAATTCATTTGGTAAGTGGGTTCACAAAATGCCAAGCCAAGAATTCTTATCTTGAATGAATTTCAAGACTCCACTTCGTAAGTGGCTTATACAATTACCATCCAAGAACTCTTATCTTGAATGAAATTAAAGAATCCACTTCGTAAGTGGGTTATGCAGATACATGCTAAGGACTCTTATCTTGAATGATTACTAAAGTTCATTTGGCAAATGAATTATACAGAATACAAAGCCAAGGATGAAAGTCACTCAATATTATAATAGAAATGGGATTTTCGATCCTAAGGGAGTACGGTGTAATCCTTCTCAAGAATTTCACATGGATACTATAGGTTTGTTAAGGCTATCCCTTCTTTCTTTTGGCATGATCTATATGACACGAATGAAAAGAGCAAATACACAATTTCCATAAATGACTCTATTCATAGAAATACTAGGGGCGTCTATATTCTTGGTTTCCCCATGCGGATTATTATTATATCTCTGTTCATGGGTCTCAGAAAAATACGTATTGATAAAGTTTATCCGAAAGGCATATGGATTTTTATGGCATTCCGAGAAAATCTTATTAACGTACTTATCATGCATTTCATGCATTTATACATGTACATTGTCCCATGACCAGATGGCATTATATACGCGTATATATGTATATTATATTTATATGGGATATGGGAAAAGGTTACGGCGTTATATACGCACCACCACCTGATCAACTGGTATACATTGATGATTTTGCCCACATTGGTCGAGATGATATGATGGGATGCCCATAGAGGCCTGATGATGTTATGAAACATGTACATATGCACGACATGAAATTCATACGCATATGCATGACACTATAACTATTTCATAAATTACAGAGTTATCCAGACTTACAAGTTGAGTCATTTACTCTATATTTCTTCCATGTCTATTATATACTTATTTATATGCCTTGCATACTCAGTACATTATTCGTACTAACGTTCCTTTTGCCTGTGGATGCTGCATTTCATGCCCGCAGGTCCCGATAGACAAGTCGAGAGCCCTCCTAGTAGGATATCAGCTCAGCGGAAGATGTTGGTGCACTCCATTTGCTTCGGAGTTGCTTGTTTAGTTAGTATGATTTAGACATGTATTGTTCGTTATGGCGGGACTTTGTCCTGACCTTTATGAAAATTATGTATTCTTAGAGGCTTGTAGACAAATGTCGTGTACGTATAAGATTGTATGGCCTTGTCGGCCTATGTTCAGTATATGAGTGGTTATACCCGTATGTCTTATGTATAAGTTTGTATCACATGTTGTATTCTACTTATCTCACGGAAGCCTTCCGACTCAGTTATGCATGATAGTATGACATGAAAAGATACGTTATGTTGGTACTCGGTTGAGTAAGGTACAGGGTGCCCATCGCGGCCCATCGATTTGGGTCGTGACACACCGGCTGCTTGCTCGCCGGTAACTATGGTGGTCTTACCACCATTCCAGCCTCCGTGGCTCCTTCCCACACTGGGTTATTGCTGCCCCGAGGTCCTCAAAGGAACCAGAAGGCGGTTCTCTCACCCCCATGGTTTTCATGTCATTCTCAGACCATCCATGGCCATCTGAGTAAGATCCTCCCATCTCCGGCTAGAACCCGTGGTTTCTAAGGGACTCTCTCTCTCTCTTTGGGTTCTCTCTCTGAAACCCTAATTTTAACACTGGATTTCTTAGCTCTCCAATAGATCTGGGTATATTTCGAGTTATTTTGCTGTTTTCTTATGATTTTCCTATTTTCCTAAAGCATCTCTTCCTCTTCAAACTAGGGTTTCTTAATCCCTTTTCAAAAAAATGATTCTTTTTCTGACTCTAGTGTTATTCTGTGATTTTCACTGTGCTTAAACGATTTGTTTATGTTTTTCCTTTATCTGATATTATTATATTGAAAACCCTAAGTTTCTTGGTTTAATCTTTGGGTTCTGAGTTTATCTTTACTGTTTGTTCTCTCAAACTTGTTTGCATGTTTGATTCTTATGAATCTGCTTCGATTAATCTGAGTATTTTTGTGATTTTCACCCTGTTTAACTTGCTAGGGTTCTAATTCTTGCCTTCTGCCTTGCTTATCATATGTTTATTTTGTGCGATTTGCGTTCATTCCCCCTAATCAATACTATTTCCTATTTGAACCTTTGATTCTCTGTGATTGATACCTTTCACTAATCCCTTATGATGATTTTCCTGTTGATTTTCCAACCTTAGCTTATTTCTTGCCTTATTTTATGGTCGACTACGCTGTCAAATTAATTCTCATGTTATTTCTTTAATTAGAATCCTCTGAACCTGGCCTCAATTACATGTTCTATACTGGTACTGTGCTGAAATTATTTCCTCATTTTGTTATATTCCAGTCATATGGTATCTTTTCTTATTTATTGCATGTCTATTACCGTTCAAAGTTAACTCCTTAATTGAAGGGAGTACTTATATTGATCTTATATTGATTGATTCTGATTCCCTAATCACTGCCTGACTTGATTGTTACCTTATCCTACGTAGTTTCAAACTACTATATATGCTCTCTTTCATTGACACTAAAGACACGAACACATTAGTTCAAAAACTCTCTCTCATACTCAAAGCTTTTCTGCTCTCTTTCTTTCTTTGTTACTTACTATTGTTCTAAATTAGCCGGCAGCAAGCCAAGGCTAATTATTATGCTCTCCTATTCTTCACTTTGTGTTTACTATCTCTTTACTGGTATGTTCTGATTTCAATTGAAGTCCCAAAACCAACATGTTTCTTTTACTGCTTCACTTTATCATGTTTCTGATTTGTTTCTATCTATGGTTTTGTTGTTCAACATGTAATTGAAATGTCTACATCATTGTTAATCTAGCATATTATGTTTTGTTCCATTCCCCTTAGGATCAGTATGCTTATGAATATGTTACCCCTTGTAGTATGTCCGATGTGACTCTGCTCTTTCTTATATTTACCTGGTTTCTAGTATGAACCTTTCTTTGAAAAGCAATTTGTATCCTAAGTTGTCTGATTCTGTGCTGATTCTGAAACTCATGTTGTGTTGATACCATTAGCTATCCCCTAATACCCATTAAACCCCTACAAAAACTTCTATGCTCTTGTATACTATGTGCTTTATGTGTCCCCAATTCCCATCACCCTTGTATGAATGACTGGATTTGAATGTGCTGAATATGTTTGTGTTGTGATTACTCTACTGTTTGTTAATTGTTCTACTCTTGTCAAAAACTGTTTTTACTAAACAACTCTCCTATTTTATAAAACTGTTTCGACTAAGTCTTTTTCAAACGCTGTCTTTCCTATTAAAACCTTTTCAAAACTATGGCAAACACTCTCACTCTACTGTTAGGTCCTTAGGTTCTGCCCCTCCAGTGTATGACTGCCTTGGTATTCCTGTGAGATCCCTCTGAACTCTGATGCACTAGGGCTGGCCCTTCCATTGCACTTACTCAATTATGGTTATGAAATCTGGGTGTGAGCACTGCCCGGGATCCCTTGAGGTCCTTAAGGAACTCTGACACACCCGGATATGAGAAAGGTTATGAAACATATGGGAACTTGAGGTCCTGGGAATTTGGGCCTGTTTTTCAGGCTCGCTATAGTTTAACTTCTTCTTTTCCTTTATCTATTTATGTAATTTACTCAGCTGGTCTGTAATATTTATTTGTAAACAAATATTGGGGATGGCTAGTAAAGTGGGGAGGGTATCCATATAGTTCTGTTAACGTCATCCGGTAGAAGTCATGTTTTAAGCTTTACATTGTTTCTATCTGCATTAGAATCCATGTTTTAGGACCAACATGTTCATTCAAACCATGCCAAGCATACACTAGATACCATGTTCCTAGGATTTCATGTCTATTGTTTCAGCATCTCATCCGTGCTTTATGCCTACCACTTAGAAATCCTTCTCCTAGGGTGATAAAATTGATACTCCTGTGCATTCAAAACATGTCCCAATCATCATGTAACTCTTTGTGCATTTAGAAATCACGCTTTAGGAATCCTGTGCATCCCGAAATTATGTCTTAACCACCCTGCATTTATATGTGCATATTAGATATCCTACTCTAGGATTTCGTTTACATCTGCTTAACCACGCCTAGTTTACTACTGACTCACGAAAAAGGTAGAAATTGTGTCACATCTAGTTGTCTTGCCCTTAATAAAACTAGTAACAATGTCTGCATAATCGTATCACCTAGAACAACATGCTTTTCGGTAAAACAACTTCTGAACTATTTTTTAACAATTCTGGTAATTACTACGCATAACCCCACGCCTAGGAAAGCCTTGGGGAATCAATCCCTTTAAAGGCTGGAACACTACTTGGTTGTGTTTACTGTCTAAAGGCTAACATGTTTAAAAATCAGTAGGCAAACTGATTAGGTCCTTGCTATTGAGTTTATAAATAAAGTTGCATACTTCTTGTCAAGACTTAAAATCCCTAAGGTCGTGATGGCGTCGGACACAAGTTCAGGCAAGCCAAAACATTAATTAATTGAAATAACTTTCCAGTTTTAACATTTTCGAAATCATTACCTTTTCTTGCATTTCATAATCAAATAAATAAATTTTAGTAAAATTAAATACGACAGCACATCAATTCAGTTTAATGAAATAAATCCCTACACGTCCCCAGAACCCGGTGCCACAAGTACATGAGGAATTTTACAAATATTACAAAGCTTGTCCGAAATACGACTGGACCAGGAAATTTAAAATGAAACAGATACAGTATGAAGGTGACTCTGTCAGCTTCGGATCGCCTCCGGAAGATGCAGCTCGCCTAAGTCTCCGAATGATCCACATTTCTATGGAAGTACCTGTGCAATAAAATGCACACCAAGTGCAACATGAGTACAGAAACAACGTTTACTCAGTAAGTCGCCCGCCTAACCTCAAAGAGATAGTGACGAGGGGAAAATTAGACTCTTACTAAGGTCCGACAATACAACATATGACAGAATACGATGAAATACAATAGACATGTAAGATAGTGAGCAACGAGTACATATCAAGTACAGAAATCCAGGTAACCACTGAGAATAATCAACAATGTACACTTTCCTTTTTCCCAAATACATGTCAAGCCAATACCAATAGAATACTACCAAATAGTCATGCGCACAGAAAGGGTAAGACAACCGGCCAGAGCCATAAGATAGTCAACCTCTCTATGCACTGCCGAAGGATCGATTGGCCCGTCCCAAAAGTGCATCTCTCAACCTCTCTACGCACTGCCGAAGGATCGATCGGCCCGTCCCAAAAGCGCGTCTCTCAATCTCTCTATGCACTGCCGAATGATCGATCGGCCCGTCCCAAAAGTGCATCTCTCAATCTCTCTACGCACTGCCGAAGGAACGATTGGCCCGTCCCAAAAGTGTGGCTCTCAATATCTCTATGCACTGAAGGATCGATCGTCCCGTCCCAAAAGTGCATCTCCCAATCTCTCTACGCATTCCCGAAGGATCAATCGGCCCGTCCCGAAAGTGCGGCTCTCAATCTCTCTACGAACTGCCGAAGGATCGATCGGCCCGTCCCAAAAGTGCATCTCTCAATCTCTCTATGCACTTCCGAAGGATTGATCGGCCCGTCCCAAAAGTGCGGCTCTCAATATAATAATCCTCTTTGTGCACTGCCGAAGGATCGATCGGCCCGTCCCAAAAGTGCACCTCTCAATATAATACAGCTAGCCTGCTCGCGAATCATACATACGACTCAGGTGATCATAAGTATACATACACAAATACAGGGTCTTCCTGCTCGCGAATCACTCAAGCGACTCAGGCACCCAAAGTTACACATATCCACATAATAAATTTGTATTTTATCAAGAAAATCATTTTTCTCAGGAAAATGATAAAGTCTTTATTAAGAGAAACATGAAATATAGGTTTTGAAATCTTTGTTTTTGAAACTCATTTGTCCAGTTTAGTAATACTCCATGATACATCCCAGTCCAGGTACACATATATTCACAGCAGAGATAATTCTCCTTTTAGAGGGTGAACAATATGAACTGTAGTTTTCTTTTAAACTTTCAATCACGTTCTCGGTCATGTTAGCAGTTTAATATTACATGTAGGGTTACAGGTACACACATAAAGCATGCTAGTGGGTCCTAGGCTACCCGGACATGGCATAATAGTAGCTACGCACGGACTCCCGTCCCCTCATGCGTACGTAGCCCCCAAAGATAATAACATGTATTGTGATGGTTCGTATTCTCCTGCCACGGGATTATTATCCTGTTCAAAGGAGATTAGCCTTGAATTGAGCTACAAATTAAATACACGAAAATTATTAATAAAATAATTTGTAAAATTATTTAATAGATAATAAAATATTATTTATGCAACAAAGTGATTGAAAAAAATAACCTAACATTAACAAAGATATAAAAATGCTATTTTGGCACAAATAATATAAAAAATGTAAGTACGCATGAATATAGGCCATTATCGAAAAAATTATGTAAATAGCTTAAAAATACAAATATACTTACATAAAATAAAGTAAAAATATTCTGAAACATATGTGTTGATCCAAATAATAACCTTGGGTAATTAAATCATCACATAATAAATTAATGGGTAATTAATAAATATTTAAGTAATTTAAATGCAAGAAAACATCAATTTTAAAGCTTTAAAAAATTACGGAAAATTATAAATACTTGTATAACTCTTATAAATTATGTGATGACGTAAAAGTGAAATTTTGAAATTATTTTTAAAAATATGAGGAAAAAATTGGATATCAACAAATGGTACGAGTGTGGAAGATATGGGCATGTACAAACTGAATGCCCAGATCTAAAAAGAAAAGTTGCCAGAGGATTTAACAAGAACAAGTCCTTTGGAAGTTGGAAGTCCTTTATAAATTATTTGCTTCATGATAATCCTGGAAAATGACACAAACAAACTTTCAGGCTGCTGGACAGATGAAGATGTTTCAAACGACGAATGCAAGGATGAAAATGAAAATTGTTTCATGGCACGAGGTGAAACAAGCGAGGTAAGATCCTACAACTGTGTAAGATGCAATGAATTACAGGATATTCTTGACCTTACTTTAAAAAAGTCTCAAAAGTTGATGAATAAACTAAAGTTACTCAACAGTAAAAAAGAAAGACTGGAAACTTAAGCTTGAGGTATGTGAAATTGAAAAAGAAGTACTTCAAGAAGAATTTAAATAATTGCAAGAATTGCAAATGCAACTCAATGGCATGCGCAAATCCACCAGTCATAGTTCTGTTAAGTCCAACCAGGCGACTTACGAGTCAACTGAAAAAGGACCAACCAGAACAGAGTCCACAAACACTAGTGGAAGATCCAAAATTGGATAATCTTCTTTATGTCACTATTGTAATAAAAGTGGCCATAAATATGCTTTTTGTCGTTTTCGAAAATCAAATGCTCCAGGGTGGATTTGGAAACCCAAAGACAACATAACCTTAGTAATACTAACCAACAAGGACCCAAGAAATCTTGGGTACAACAACAACAACAAAAACAAACCCAGTTTGATCCCAACACGTGCGGTCTGGGGAGGGTAATCTGTACGCTGACCTTACCCCTACCTAATGCAGGTAGAGAGGCTGTTTCCAATAGACCCTCGGCTCAGGAAGGGAAATAATAAAAAGAGGAAATCAAGGAAGGAAGAAATATGGAAGAGAAAAGAAAATGGAGAGATAAAGGATAAGGAGTACCAAATAATAGCAACAGGGATCCGAACATACACATCTTGATTGACAATTGTGCAAAGCATGAACGTCAATCGTTCGTGGATTGTTTTACTGGTTACCACCAGATTTGGATGGACGAGGAAGACGCTGAGAAAACGGCTTTCATTACACCGTGGGGAGTTTACTGTTATAGGATGATGTCGTTCGGCCTAAAGAATGAGGGGGATACCTATATGAGAGCTATGAACACTATCTTCCATGATATGATACATAAAGAAATTGAGGTGTATGTGGATGAAGTCATCATCAAGTCCAAGAGAGCCACCGACCATACAACAGATTTGAGAAAATTCTTTGACAGGCTGCGAAAGTACAACTTGAAGTTAAACCCCGCGAAGTGTGCGTTTGGAGTTCCTGCTGGGAAATTGCTTGGGTTCATCGTCATCCGCCGAGGAATAGAACTGGATCCATCTAAGGTAAAAGCCATCCAAGAATTGCCACCGCCAAAGAACAAGAAAGATGTGATGAGTTTCCTGGGATGCCTTAACTACATCAACCGATTCATAGCCTAGTCCACAGTTATATGTGAACCAATCTTCAAGATGCTGAAGAAAGATGTTGAAGAAAGATGTTGCGACCGAATGGACCGATGATTTGTTAGAAAGCTTTCGACATAATCAAGGAATACTTGTCAACATCACCAGTCTTGGTCCTGCCAGAGACAGGTAGACCCTTGCTACTCTACCTTGCGGTATTAGATGGAGCTTTTGGCTGCGTTCTAGGGCAGCACGACGAGACAGGAAGAAAGGAACACGCTATTTATTATCTGAGTAAGAAGCTCACTCCACATGAGGCACGGTATTCTCTACTTGAACGAACCTGCTGTGCTCTAACCTGGGTAGCCTAGAAGCTGAGGCATTACTTCTGTGCCTACACAACGTATCTCATATCAAGGATGGATCCCTTGAAATATATCTTTCAGAAGCCCATGCCCACTAGAAAACTGGCCAAATGGAAAATCATGCGGAGTGAGTTCGACATTGTCTATGTGACTCAGAAAGTGGTCAAGGGGCAAGCACTAGCTGATCATCTTGCCGAGAATCCCGTGGGAGGAGAATACGAACCTTTGAAAACGTATTTTCCCGATGAAGAAGTGTCATTCATAGGGGAAGACATTGCATAATCCTATGACGGGTGGAGAATGTTCTTCAACGAAGCAGCCAATTTCAAAGGAATCAGCGTTGGAGCTGTCCTGATATCGAAAATAGGTCAACACTACCCGGTATCTGCCAAACTCAGATTTCCCTGTACTAACAATATGGCAGAATATGAGGCCTGCATCTTAGGGCTCAATATGGCCAATGACATGAGTATCCAGGAGTTTCTAGTAATTGCTGACTCAGATATGCTAATACACTAAGTACATGGAGAATGGGCTACCAAGAATTCCAAGATATTGCCATATCTGCACCATGTGCAGGAATTGAGGAAAAGGTTCACAAAGACAGAATTTTGGCACGTCCCCAGAATTCAGAACGAATTTGTCGATGCATTGGCCACTCTATCATCCATGATACAACATCCAGATACGAACTTCATTGATCCTATTCCAGTAAAGATCCATAGCCAACCCCCATACTATGCCCACATTGAAGAAGAAGCAGGCGGGAGACCATGGTTCCACGACATCAGGGAATATTTGTCAAAGGGAGAGTACCCAGAGCTTGCAAATCACACTCAGAAACGCACGCTCCGGAGATTGTCCAACATTTTCTTTCTCCGGAGATTAGTCGCCTGGGGAATGGACGTTATTGGACCAATCGAGCCCACAACGTCAAATAGGCACAGGTTCATCCTAGTAGCTATTGATTACTTCACAAAATGGGTCGAAGAGGCATCATACAAAGTAGTGACTAAGAAAGTCGTGGTAGACTTTGTCCATAACCGTATCATTTGTCGGTTTCGGGTTCCATAATCAATCATCATCCACAACTGCTCCAATCTCAACAGTGAACTGATGAAAGCCATATGCAAGACTTTCAAAATCAAGCACAAGAATTCCATAGCCTATAGACCATATATGAATGGAGTTGTGGAAGCCGCCATCAAGAAGATCAAAAATATATTGAGAAAAGATGATAGAAAAGCACAAACACTGGCATGAAAAATTATCATTCGCCTTACTATGATATTGCACCATAGTCCGCACATCAACCGGCGCAACTCCTTATTTACTGGTTTATGGTACGGAAGTTGTTATCCCCGCCGAAGTGGAGATCCCTTCCTTAAGAATCAAACAAGAAACTGAGCTCAGCGACGCATAATGGATAAAAGGCTGCTACGAGCAGTTGGCCCTCATAGATGGGAAAAAGATGAATGCAATATGTCATGGTCAACTTTATATGAATAGAATGTCCAGAACCTTCAACAAGAGAGTCAAGCCAAGCCAGTTCACACCGGGGCAGCTGGTGTTAAAGAAGATTTTTCCACATCAAGATGAAGCCAAAAGGAAATTTTCTCCCAACTGGCAAGGTTCGTATATGGTTCACCCGAGTATTGATAGGAGGAGCTCTCATACTTGTAGAAATGGACGAAGAAGTTTTGCCAAATCCAATCAATTCAGATGCAGTCAAATGATATTATGTGTAACTTTCTATGCTTTTCTTCAAGGATATGAGTTGAACTACGCCTGACCTGATTCCCTTTTAAGAGGATACATAGGCAGCCCTATGGGTTCGGTCATAATTCAATAAAAATATCATTTCCCCCGCAATTGGAAACTGGGGCAGAATTTTGAGGAGGACTCTCAAAATTCCGAAGCAAGTTCAGCCGATCGCATCATGTATAACAGTCAGAATCGTCAACCATCTAACTGGGGTAGAATTTTGAGGAGGACCCACAAAATTCCGTAGCATGAGTGGTTGCAATGTCTTGAACCATGTCACAGTCATCGGTTCATCTAAATTTCTCAAAATATATTTTACTATATCTTCATAAGATCATGCGCATTTTCAAAATATAGCTCTGTTTAGCAAACGCTACCCCGATGACGCAAACAGAATTATCAGACCAAGCAGAGCGAAGCAAGTAAAGCCAGCGGAGACACGAATCAACCTCCCCCATCTACAGAACTCACAATTTTTCTTTGGATGCAGAAACAAAGAACGAACATATTCAAAACCACAATCCTCGAAACCATAGCACTTGCCGACATTTGCTATTAGCACGAACAAACAATGTTCCGTAGTCACAATCGTCAAAACAATCACAATATCAAAGCCTGCTTCCAGCTAAGAAATTCTACTGTCATTTACTATTTAATCTTCTGCATAAGGCTAAGTTCTGCCTTCATTTTGCATAAGGGTAATATCTGCCTTCATTTGCATAAGGCTAAGCTCTGCCTTCATCTTGCATGGGACTAAGCTCTGTCCCGCATTTTGCATGAGGCTAATTTCTGCCTCCATCTGCATAAGGCTAACCGCTGCCTTTCTATCTGCATGAGGTTAAGCTCTACCTTCCATATTGCATAAGGCTAATATGTTCCTTCTCTTTTGCATAAGGCAAATCTTTGTCTTCCATATTGCATAAGGCTAATCTCTGCCTTCTCTTGCATAAGGCTAATCTCTGCCGTCATTCTTCATAAGGCAAATCTTTGCCTTCCACATCTCTGCATGAGACCAAGCTCTGCCTCCATACTTGCATGAGGCTATGCTCTGCCTCCAATTTGCTTTTCACCTAGACTAAGCGCTGTCTCTCGAGCATTATTTACTTCCCTTCTCTTTCGGGATAATCTCTGCCCTCCATTTCCCAAGACTAAGCTCTGCCTTGTGGAAGTCATATTACTGCATTTCATGGGCTGAAATATCGCCAACCTGTCCAAACGTCACGCCCTGAAACTGGGAAGGTGTGGCTGGCACCCGGTGCCGCATTGGCCCGAGCAAACCACTCTATAACTCATTTATTTTCTTTGTGACAATCATGGGCCAACATGGCCAGAACTCGTAATGTACAACTTGTAATTGGGTAACACTGTATCAATAAATTATCGTTCATAAAAACATGAATACATATGGGCCGTTAAGGCCTCTGACATACTGTATAAACTGAACATCTGTCTACAAAGCCTCTAATATTTACTGACATCAAATGGGATAGGGTACCGGCCTACCATAAGTCTGTAGTAAAATTTTGACACAATGACTCACATACTTGGTTCCACTACGAACGAGGAGGAGTCTTACCGATCCTTCGCTGAATGCCAATCTCGTCTACTATGAGGGCTCGTCAAACTGATTATCTATACATGCAAGAATGAATGCAGCATCCCCAACAAAAGGACGTCAGTACGAATAAAGTATTGAGTATGTAAGACATGTAAATTAGTAAATAAAGGACATGGAACAAACATGGAGTAAAGGACTCAACCTGTAAGTCTGAATAACTCTGTAAATCATAAATCACTTTTAGCAGCATACATATGCGTATGAATGTCATGTCATGCATAGGTATATGTTTCATACCATCATCAGCCTCTGAGGGCATCCCATCATATCATATCGGCCACTGTGGGCAAAATCATCATCATATACCAGGTGATCATGTGGTGGTGCGTATATTTGGTCATGGGTCAATGTGCATATGTAAATGCATGAAATGCATATTAAATACGTCAATAAAATCTCTCGGTACGTCATAAGGACATTATGCCTCTGATTAATATCATGAAATAAACTTTACCAACATATGTATTTTTGAGACCCATGAACAGAAGATAATAATAATTCACATGGGGAATCAAGAATATAGACACCCCTATTATTTCTATGAATAGAGTAATCCATGGAAACCATGAGTCTGCTCGTTTCATCCGTATAATTTGGACCATGCCAAAAGAAAGAAGGGATAGCCTTAACATACCTGATCCGATTCTCTTAAAAATCCATCCAATATACGTCAATTGCGACAAATAGATGAAAACAGCAAATTGAAAGAGCCGAGGCCATCATAGTAGCAAGAATTAATTTGACCTCAAAATATAGCCAAAACTACCACCACTCCATCTTCTCACCATCACTTTTAACAGTTATCTTGAGGCTCACACAAATAGCTACAGCAACCAAAGAAAAGCCATGTACCAATACCACTAAGATAGATTAATCTTAATATCATAATGTGAACTTACTACCTTCACAATATTTATATATGATAACAAATTAAAGCCCTTTACTTTTTGTATTTGATCCATAAATATATTTTTCATGGGCTAACCTATTATGTAATCCAAAAAAAAAAATTGGAATGAAGAGGAATTCCTAAGGTTGCAGTACACCAACACTTTTGAAAATATTTTTGACAAGATTAGTTTCAAGACTCCTATATTGTAAGTACAGGAACAAAAGAAAGAAAGCAACAAAGAGAAATTCTTCCTGTTTTGTTTTTAAGATATGGATGAATATATAACTATATTTAGAAGGCATCAAATTGTAAACATGTAAAGCACAAGTGTCTTTAATTTAACTCTTACTTGCTACGTGTTCTTTGGATGGCATCCTCACTTTAATAATCTTTATCAAAACTCATTAGTTAATTAGGTAATGTCCCGTTATTCGGTAATTAAAAAATTACACGCATAATTAAGAATTATCTCAATTTACTTAAAATTTAATTTATTTTTAATACATTTTACGTACCTACTATCGTGGGCATGAGTTATTTTGTATAACACTAGTGCATAAATACCGAGTATTATTGCTCGGACCGTATTTTTCCCTAATTCGACAAACAAAATTAATACAGGTACAAATTTTTTCTACAATTGCCTATGGAAAATGCACGTGTAGGTTATCCAACCAAGCATGTTACTCTATTTGGAGTGACGGATAAACTTAAGGAACATGCCAGAGGGTTTTAACAAAGTTATAAAATAAATTTGCAACCTATGTTGCTTGGAAATGTGTGACCATATAAAATTAATATATACACTATTATTTTATTAAAATATCCATGTAAAAATATATATATTTTTCAACTTATAATTTTCCTAATCTCGTATAAAGAGTAAAAATTTTAGAATGCAGAATTCTTAAAATGGTAACAAAAAAGATAACCTTATTTTATTTTTCTTTTTGCATGAAGTACAAATTCATCTTATTACATCTTACTAAAATTAAATACATAATGTAACATATATCATCATTTGTTTAGCAATTACTGGAAAAATTTATTAAGCTATTATATTGAAACATAAATCTGCAACAAATTTAACTATGCATGAGATATAAAAATTTATCACTTTCATAGATAAAACTTATCCAACCTTAATAATTAGAACAATAATCAAATCACTCCTAACTAATTACAATATAGAAGAATAGAAAACTCATGTGTACCACAAATACGTCAATGTCTTAAAATATATAAGACATCTCCATAAAATAAGTACATTTAGTCATATAAGTTTATAAATGGATATACTTAAATATTTGGTTGGTTTGATTTTTTTTAAATGCCAAACCAAACTATATGCTGTCGATTTGTTTAAATTGAAAAAAAGGATATGTTAGATGTTTCACATCTGATTTATTTCGATTTTGATTTGGTTCAATTTCTTAAGGTCATAAACTGGCACATATGATTATCTAACCAATTAAAACAGAATCTAAAAGACAATATTAGATACAAAATGTTTTAATGTGAGGCCTTCAATTTTCATCATGGTTCTCGTTCCCTTTTTTATAAAGTTGTAGATATGCCTATAGCTAAATATAATAGTATAAAATAATAAGGAAGCAAACATATTTCCTAAAAGAATCTCTAGTCTGTCAATCCAACTTGTAACTAACGCTTCTTGTTCAATTATAATCTCAAGACACTTAACATTGACTTTACATGAGAACTTAAAACTTTTATATTAACTCTTTTAAAAACACATCAATGTAAAAAAATGCATATAATAAATCTCAGTGTTAGGAAATGTGGCGCTCAAACTTGCTGGATGTAACATCCTTCCCCTCTTTAGAACATTCGTCCTCGAACGTTAACTCTTGGAGATTTACAAAATTTTCACTAGGGTCTCCTCTGTAACTTAAACTAAAACACAAACTATATCTAAAGTATAGACTATTCACAACCTTTTGTACTTGAGTATCGCGTATCTTCTTCACCTTTACTTGACTTACCTTTCAATCTCGCATCATATCTTATATTTTTTTCATAACCTCCAGTGACGACCCAAAGGGTCATCACCTTTTTTATTACATATTCTGTACTTTTGAGGCCTTGAAAGCCTCATTTGTAATCGCCTCGATTTACGTGCACAGTCCGGGCGCGTAGCCGGACAACTTAAATATGAAATTCTGTGAAAAATGCTAAGACTTGATATTAAAATAAATAAATTTAACTATGGTCAACATTTTGGATAAATGGACCCGGACCCGTGATTTGACGGTTCCGGAGGGTCCGTAGGAAAATATGGGACTTGGGCGTATGCCCGGAATCGAATTCCGAGGTCCCAAGCCCGAGAAATGAATTTTTGAATGAAATTGTTTTCTGAAAATATTTAAGGAAATAGAAAATGAAATCTGATTAGAAAGTGATGGTATCGGGCCCGTATTTTGGTTCCGGCGACCGGTGCAGGTCTTATATATGGCTTAATAGCTTTCTGTAAAGTTTGGTAGAAAACGAATTTCGTTTGACGTGTTTCGGACTTGAAATGGGAAATTTGATGTTTTATGAAATTTGATAGAATTCATGAATTTTGAGGTTTAATTCAATGTATATGATGTTATATTGGCGATTTGAATGCATGAATAAGTCTGTAGGATGATTTGGGAGTCGTGTGTGTTTTTGATTTTGAGACCCGAGGGCTCGGGTGAGTTTCGAGTAGTTAACGGGGTGAAAAAAAATGGAAATTCTGGGTTTTTTTGAGATGTTGCTGGTGTTTTATGATTTGCTCTATGCGATCGTGTAGGTTTCTCTGCGATCGCATAGAGTTAGGTGTAGGAGGAGGTTGGTTCCTCTATGCGATCACATAGCACAGTTCGCGATCGCATAGAGGCATAGGGGGTCTGGGCGGGGGCTGGCTAGGTATTCTTCGCGATCGCAGTCACTTGTTCGCGATCGCAGTGAGGGGGGATCCCAGGTTCTTCTTCGCGATCGCATTCCTTTAGCCGCGATCACAGAGTGTAGGAATCAGACTCTCCGCGATCGCATACCTATTCCCGCAATCTCGATGCACAATTTTACCCAGTGGTATATAAATATTTCCAGAACCAGTAGCTACGGGATTCACTTAGAAAATAACGAACTTCTTCTTCTCCAAAGCCCTTAGGCATCCATTGAAGCCATCATTCACCAAAACTTCGTGGGTTAGTAAATTTTAACTCATTTCCTTCATTTTTCATCTATAATTAATGAATTCCTTAGCCTAAAACATGCAAATTAGAGTAGAAAATCTGGAATTTGGGTAGAGTTAGGCCCTTTTGAATTTTCTTGATTAATACTTCGTTTTGGGGTCGAATTTGAAAACAAATTATATATTCGGGCTCGTGGGTGAATGGGTGACATGGTTTTGGTCCAAGCCTTGTGTTTGGACCAAGCGGACCCGGGGTCGAATTTTGATAATTTTAGAGGAATGCTAGGAAATGGATAGTTAGGCCATGTAATTGAATCATTGAATCCTTATTGATATACTTTAGTTGATTATGTCTAGATACTATCATTCCAGAGTTGAATTCTACAGGAAAGGCGGTGTTAGAGGGTTGATTGCTATACTTTGGACCCGAGGTAAGTGTTTGGCCTAACCTTAGCTTAAGGGAATAGGAGTTGAGTATTATTTTCTATTTGCTAATTGTCAAATACGATTTATAGGCATGGTGGCGACTATCTATACATTGGTGTCTAGCATGATCGTGAGTCCGTATATTGTGAATATTTCGGTTTTGTTGTAAGTCCTATGCTTAATTGATGATCCCTATATGATGTAAATGAGCATGTGAAAGAAATTGAAATCTTTAAACGTCTTTGGAGCATTGGCTCAAGTTGTGAAACGAATAATGAAGATATATGAGGTAATTACATCTTTGGAGCATTGGCTCAAATTGTGAAAACGCATAATGAAGATATATCAGATAATTACATTCTTTGGAGCATTGACTCAAATTGTGCAAACGCATAATGAATATATATGAGGTAATTACATCCTTTGGAACATTGGCTCAAGTAATAAAATAAATCATGGAAGTGAAAGTGAAAGAAAGAGAAAGAGTTGTTGAAATATACCCTTGCCGGGTCATCATTGTATTGTTCCCTTGCCGGGATTTGATAGTTTAGTTGATGTTCCCTTGCCGGGATTTGATTGTTTAATTGATGTTCCCTTGCCGGGATTTGATTGTTTAATTGATGTTCCCTTGCCGGGATTTGATGGTTTAATTGATGTTCCCTTTCCAGGATTTCTATTTTTACTCTGCTTATTTTCTTGCCCTTGTTTGTGATTGTTGTTTGGGTAAGGAAGAGTGTTAAAGCATGAAGGGTGATGTCGTGTCATGTTTTATATTTATTATGCACAAGGGGACATTCTATGCCATGTTTATATTGTTATTATGCAGGAGGGGACATTCCGTGCCATGTTTATATTGTTATTATGCACGAGGAGACATTTCGTGCCATGTTTTTATTGTTATTATGCAGCAGGGGACATTCTGTGCCATGTTTCTATTGTTATTATGCTCGAGGGGACATTTCGGCCATGTTTTACATTGATTATGCACGAGGGGACATTCTGTGACGTGTTTTACATTGTTATTATGCACGATGGGACATGTCGTGCCGCATCTTTTACTTTTTAATCTATGTTGTCATTTCCCGCGATTATTTTCAGATATTTCAGACTGTTGTTTTCGTTTCTGTCATTTCAGTATTTGCTATCTCTTACTCCCCCAGCAAGTTTTCCCCGTAATTGTATTCTTGTTTAGTTTCTGCTATATTATTGAACTGCACAGGTACACTTTGTTGTCGGGTCTTAGCCTCGTCACTACTTCGTCGAGGTTAGGCTCGGCACTTAATCAGTACATGGGGTCGGTTGTACTGATGCTACACGTACACTTCTTTATGTTGTGCAGATTACGCAGCCGGACCTGGAGGACATCATTAGTGGGAGTGTCTTCCAGATATCATAGAGGCTTCAAGGTATACCCGCTGGCGTTCGTGGGCCTTGGCGTTTCTTCCATCCATTCGTCTTCGATTCTGTCTTATTTTTCCTCCAGTTTCATAGGCAGGCATGTATTTCCTTTCAGTTTTGTATTTAGCACTCTTATAGACAGTTCGTGAGTTTGTGTCTCCAGGTTTTGGGAAAACATACGCGTTGTTGTATATTGATGTCCTTATTTAGCTTGAGACCGTATTTATTCCGCTGATTAATTGCAAATTGTTTTAGCTTATTCTGTGAAATTGAGATTATTATGCTAGTTTAGCTATACACGTTGGCTTGTCTAGAGAGTTCAACGTTAGACGCCATCACGGCCCGACGGTGGGATTTCGGGGCGTGACACCTCCCTTCCACATTACGCCTTAAAGTTCTACTATGATACATGCACCTCGGGTGCATTCAAAATCTGGCAAAAGCTTCATACTGACTTCTTACGACTCAGCTCTATGGCACGATCTGGAAACAAAATAAGGGTAACATTTGCTAAATGCCCTATAACTTATCAATTATAAATGTGGCGCTCAACACACCCATAAGTGAGACTCTACTAGGCACGGCTTTGTAGACTCCCTAGGACACGACCCGCTCTGATACCACTTTGTCACGCCCCGAACCTGGGGAGGCGTGGCTGGCACCCAGTTCTGCATTGGCCCGAGCAAACCACTCTGTAACTCATTTATTTCTTTGTAACAATCATGGGACAACATGGCCAGAACTCGTAATGTACAACTTGTAAGTGAGCCACACTGTATCAATAAACTATCGTTCATAAAAACATTAATACATATGGGCCGTTATGGCCTCTGACATACTGTACAAACTGAACATCTGTCTACAAAGCCTCTAAGATTTACTGACATCAAATGGGATAGGGTACCGACCTACCCATAATTCTGTAGTAAAATTCTGACACGATGACTCATAGACTTGGTTGCACTACAAATGAGGAGGAGTCTTACCGATCCTTCGTTGAATGCCAATCTCGTCTACTATGAGGGCTCGTCAAACTGATTATCCATACCTGCAGGAATGAATGAAGCATCCCCAACAAATGGACGTCAGTACGAATAATGTACTGAGTATGTAAGACATGTAAATTAGTATATAAAGGACATGGAACAAACATGGAGTAAAGGACTCAACCTGTAAGTCTGAATAACTTTGTAAATCATAAATCACTTTTAGCAGCATGCATATGCGTATGAATGTCATGTCGTGCATAGGTATGTGTTTCATACCATCATCAGCCTCTGAGGGCATCCCATCATATCATATCGGCCACTGTGGGAAAAATCAGCACTAGATACCATGTTTCTAGGATTTCATGTCTACTGTTTCAGCATCTCATCCATGCTTTATGTTTATCGCTTAGAAATCCTGCTCCTAGGACAATAAACATCCTTAACATAAAAGTTGTTACTCCTGTGCATTCAAAATTATGTTTCCATCACCCTGTAACTCTTTGTGCATTCTAGAAATCATGTCTTTGGGAATTCTGTGTATCCTGAAATTATGTCTTAGCCATCCTGCATTCATATGTGCATTACCATGCTCTAGGATTTTTTTTACATCTGCTTAACCACACCTAGTTTACTACTGACTCACGGAAAAGGTAGAAGTAGTGTCACATCTAATTGTCTTGCCCTTAATAAAACTAGTAACAATCTCTGCATAATCGTATCACCTTGAACAACATGATTTTAGGTAAAACAACTTCTGAACTATTTTTTCACAATTCTGGTAATTACTACGCACAACCCCACACCTAGGAAAGCCTTAGGTAATCAATCCCTTTAAAGGCCGGAACACTGCTTGGTTGTGTTTATTGTCTAAAGGCTAACAGGTTTTAAAATCAGTAGGCAAACTGATTCGTTCCTTGCTATTGAGTTTATAAATAAAGTTGCATACTTTTGTGCATTGATATTCACTTAGATATCTTGTCTTAGGATTCTGTCTAATAAAACCGCCTCTTGTTTGTGTTTGAGACGTGCTGCTTATATGCATTATCTGTGGAGCTAAATCTGAGCCTCTTAACTGCTTTTCCTGCATTTATTTGTAAAGTCCTATTTGTTCCTGCCTGTCGCTTAGAATTTTATCCTTTTAACCTTTGGGGTTTTGTCTAGAAATGCCTATATTTAGAGGTCCTAAATTCCTCCAGAACCATTAAGAAAGGACGGATAACAGCATGCATAGAGGTCGTTAAATAAACTCGCTTAATAACCACTAAGGGGTGGGAAGGGTATAGTTGTCCCAATAATGTCGAATACCTTGACTGATCCGAAAGGAGAGGAAAGAGAGGGGCGCGACAATGTGTTTTTGTGACTCTGCATGCTGACCATGCCATCTTTAGTTATATTGTTTGTTTTGTAGTCGTAGATATAATGCCCGTTTCCGTGATATTCCCTCTTTGCTGATGTCAAAAAGGGGGAGAAAAGATATAATTCCTGCAGGTAGGTACAAGAGTCCACTAATTGAGGGGGAGTGAACTGCGCCCATTGAGGGGGAGTCAACTGCACCCATTGAGGGAAGTAAAAAACTATAGGGAAGTTAACTGATGTTTATACATATTATTTTGTCATCATCAAAAAGGGGGAGATCGTTAGATTTTAGTTTTAATTATGAAAAATAATATAATTGTGTTTGATTTAGGGACTCAAGGAAATCAATCAGAATCAAAGTGAAAAGAATATATCAATCAGAGATTGACTGAAGCCATCAAAGAGTGAAGAACTGATGTTCCGGCAAAAGATAATCAATCAAGAGCTATGGATAAGCTGAAGGAAGATATTAATCAGAGGCTGACTGAAGCTATCAAGGAGAAGGAAATCAACAGATAAGCTGAAGGAAGATAACATCAAAGGCTGACTGGAGCTATCAAGGAGAAGTTCAAAGATAAGAAGAAAAGAAGTACTAAAGTTTCGGCAAAGAAAATGAATCACAAGTCAGCACTGAAAATCCGGCGGAGATCAAGGCTTAAAGATGGAAAGTTGTCAAAGTCCAGTCATCAAGGAAGAACAATGGGAATTAACCTTATTCTTGGAAAGAATCAATCTGTGATTCCTTCCAAGGATCAAATCTCTTGGGTTTGCAATCTCTCCAGATTCTAAGACCTCCTGAAAAGTATACATGTATGATCGTTCTAGACTTGAAGACATATACTTTGATCAAACCATTTCCCATCTCTTTGTTATACTTCAAACAAACATTGTAGTTCTATTAGATCTATTGTGTATCAAGTTACAGAAGAAAGAGAGAAAATCACCGGTGAGGCATTGTATCGAGAAAAGACGAGAAACATATAAACTGCGCAGTTGGTGTAAAACTACACCATTCACTTTGTACTCAAGAAACTCAATCACTGAAAGGGAACACCCTTGCAACTCAAGGGGACTGGACTAGTTAGGATTCACTTTGAATCCGAATCAGTATAAAAACTCCGGTGTCTTTAATTCCTGCACTTTATTTCTGCATTTTAATTCTGTACTTATTACTATCTCGCTCTTATTTATAGTCGACTAATTGGTAAACTAGTCAACTAATAATTACTATCTTTAAACATAAGCAATTCACCCCTCTTGTACTTTCAAAGGCGAGGGCGCCCACATATCAGAACTCGGGGGTCGAATGACACATCAAGAATCGGGCATGGCCAAACATGGGAAGAATCGAGCTCAAACAATACAAAGAATCGAGATTAAAGGGAAGACGGTTAGAGAGGGCGAACGAGGAGCCGAAATATCCGCCATCAACCGGATATTATATTATGGCGCAGATCACGCCCGATATCAACTGCAGATCATGTTTTCTATGAGAAAGGGATTTTTACTTTATTTAGACTTGTACTAAGATTGAAACTCATCTACTATATAAAGGAGAGAACCTTTTCATTTTTTGACCATTGTTGGCACGCATATCAAAGCAATAAAGTTTACTTTTGTCCTTAGCAATTGTTCAAGTGTTCTTCAGCTATTATCTCATTCAATTGAAACCCGAGCCCCATTTTGAGGGCTCGACTGGGACCGGTTTAACGTTCAAGTTTAACGCCAGGCTCAATTGCTTCATAGAGTTTGGTTTGATTGTTTTGCTCTCTTTTAATTCAATTATTAGTTGTTCTTTGATCATTCGTGTTAAATTAAACTACGTATCCTTTAAACTGCGTACAAATTTAATTGTTACTCATTTTAAGAGTAAACAAATGGAATTTGGTAAAATAAGACTAGTTTGGTCGCGATGTTTATTTGGCTAGAGAGAAGGATACAACGCATCATTCTTCTAGAATCACATTAATTAACGGAAAACAAAGCCTCTTAAACCAAACCTGGCTCGTATATGAATTAATTAACATATCTGTGAGTTGTCCAAAATCATTAGAGGATGCTTTCTGGGACGTGTATGGCTATAGCCCCAGGAGCTGGTTAAATTTAAGTGGACATGACAACTTGGCTTTGGAACAGTATCAATTCTTTAAGATACAGGAAGATATATGTGAAATGGATATACAAGTTAATTAATTAAAGACATGCCATCATCTATTACAAAGACCAAGAGAATAGGTTAACATCATCGTATCTGCTGAGAAAAAAGAAAATCCGGAAGTTCATTTGTTTATAAGTTTTTTCCCTTTTTAAAAATGATTTAACGTTGTTATGCGTATTAGTTGAGGTATTTGGTATATTGGAAGGGCGTAAAGAAAGTATTGAGATATTTGGCAGGGAAAAATGTAGTTGTTAGTCACATTGAGATTTTGTTCGATTATGTGGACGCAAAAAGAAAAAAAGAATCTGCATTTGATTATTTGTTCCTTTTGATTTCGGAGCAAACTTATAAAGAGTCTGACTTAAAGTAGTCTTCACTACTCCATTTATGTGCTATGAAATCTGAAGTTGTGGTAATCATGCTAATTTGTTATGGAACTTTATATTAGCGGTGACTGCTGAAAATTTATTATGAGAATCCTCCAACAATATTCTATGTAAGATTAGGATACAAAAAGTTATCCTTAAACAAGTTCAGAGACATTGAATCTTATGATTAGTGATCATTTAACAAAATGATTTACTGAACAACCGACAGCGTGTTAAAGAATTGTCCTTGTTAAACATATGGCTGATATTATGCAATGACTGACTTATGATAAAATAGGAAACCGGAAAAAAGGGGATCACCAGCCTTAATTTTAAATAATGACATATGGTACTTTAAATGTTGACCTTATATCAATTTCTAGCTTCTATGGAATCTTTTGAAACATAGAGCGAAAAAGTGAAAAGGAAAAAGTTCCCACTTTTTTCCCCAGTCGGCATTTACTAAATTCATCTTTGACTACCTGTGAGGACCTTAGAAAACATACGCTAAGGCAACTTTATGTTCGTGGTAAAGGTTTATTGACACCCAAATTACCAAATACACATATAAATTGTATTGATTACCAACACCCAGTATAATTTTACAAGTGGAATATAGGATCGTACTGATTATCACAATTAAATAATATATATATATATATATATATATATATATATATATATATATATATATATATATTACCCTAAAATTCGGAAAACAATTAAACTTATATTATGGTTTAAGGATATGTGATTTCGTTCAATACCAATTGATAAACAAGAAAATAAACGGATGAATTAGACAATAAAATAAATCAAGCCAGCGTGTAAGCAAAGCCCCGACCACGATTTGGGATAGTCTCGAGGTGGTATAGTAAGAACAGTAAATAAATAAAACAACTCTGCTGAACAGTAAGTGAAATAGATAGCAAGAAAGTAACGAGTGTATATATTTTTCTCAGTGAATCGTGATGGTTACAAATGAATGGAACTCCTCATTATATAGTAGAAGAGTCCTAATTAAGGTACACTTCTAATTATAGTAGAAAATTGTATCAACAGCTGATTGACCGCTATAGATTTGATTTGTTCCGAGATTCACACCATGATCCCCGACCAAACACGGATATCTCCCTCTTTCCGTTATAAGACTCCTGATATTATTTAGAGTCTATTTCTTTCTGGCCTCGATTGACATTGACCTCGGTCTATAAAGAGGCTTTGATATCGGACTCAACGTCCTAATTGTTCGACATAAAATTTCTTTCTCGACCAAAATAGAGAAA
Organism: Nicotiana paniculata; assembly: GCA_005239505.1. NCBI lineage: Eukaryota > Viridiplantae > Streptophyta > Magnoliopsida > Solanales > Solanaceae > Nicotiana > Nicotiana paniculata. The sequence continues at coordinate 56,496 of ML351962.1, forward strand.
TGGGGCAGCCCCGATTTCTACCGTATACAGATAGTCCCCTCGTTTCTTAGAGTAAAATGATAAGAAACGATTGGAGCCTCGATTTCCTTAAGACCTTGATAGTGATGTCATCCCCGTGATGTGAGCGATGGACGTGACCGAAACGTCCCATCGGTACAGTTCGCCAAAATATTAATGCTCGTCAGTGGACGGACGGCCACTAGCACAATCGAATCGTCGCCGTAACTCTATAAATATGGACTTCTTTGTTGAATAAAACTTTTACTTTCATCTTCATCAATTTCTCCAAGTTTTTGACTCTCTCAATATCTTCCTTTCATCACTCTTTGAGCCAACCTTGTTAGTTTCAAACCACTAAATTTCAACACTTTCTGCTTTTTTCTACTTGAACCAATGGCGAAAACTTCCAAAACTATTCCACAAAAGGAGAAAGCCTCCTCCTCTTCTTCCCGGCCAGTCAGTGATAAAACGCCGGTGGAATCGAATTCTAGCGAGTATGTTCCCGGCCCGTGCGTTCTGAAGTCTGATTTTAAAGTTGAGAACCCTCCATCGATCCCTGGCCGATGTGAGCACGTGTCGAGATACATCTTCTCGATAAATGGCGAGACACTTCGAGGCTGTAAAAAGGGATTGCAACTGGGGGGGACAAATTTGTTGTATAGATCCCTGCCCCTGAAGAGAGTATTACCACCCACGTGGAAGGGTTTCTAAGTGTTACACTTACCCCTTCACGTTGGGTTCCCTTGACCCAGTCATCGTTGATTTATGCAAGAGGTACCAGGTGACCCTCGGCCAAGTTCACCCCTCTTTTTGACACATCGTAATCATGCTCCGGTTCTTTTCCAGCAAAATTGAGGCGCTGTCGTTCACCCTCAACCATCGGATAAGACTATATCGACCCCGACTTTTTCGAGGATTGATCAAGCTTCAACGTCGAGCTACCAAGGCTTTGTTCTCGAGTATCGGCGAGCAAAAGAATCGGGCTTGGATGAGCCGGTTTGATTGGGTGAGGAAGTGTGACCTCGTCCGCAAGAAAGAAATGCAATTCCCCGAGAAGTGGAACTCCGAGCGTAAGTAATACTTCACTCACCAATTTTCATGTTCCTATTTATTTTCTTTATCTAACATCTTTGTTTATTTGTCACGCAACGGTTTCCTGGATTCTTCGAGCGGTTCCTGACCTCGAGGACTGTGTTCGGAAGTTGGCCTCGACTTTCTCTCATGCCGAGCGCTGTTGGCGAGACTTGGCAAAGGGAAAATGGGAGGCAAAGAATCATGGTGAGGCTTTCTTCATTTATTATTTCTGAGGTGCTAACTACACTTCTCTCTTCTCATTGAGTTTGCTTTAGTGCAGGTCTGAACAAGGACACGTTTTGAAGCCTACGAGTGGCGAGGAAGAGATTAAGTCCCCGATTACAAAACCAGGGAAAGATAATAAGAGAAAGGGGGTCTCATTGTCCGAGGACCCCAAACCCAAAGCTCGAAGGACCGGAAGGAAGGTTATTTCCCTCACGATAGACTCGGTCCAAAACTTGAGAGAAGAAAAAGAAGAAGATGGTGACGCCTCGACATTAGTGATTCGGCCCAGGAAGACTATTGAGGCCGCCAAACCTTCAAAACCGAAGGCGGTTGCTGAGATCCAGCCTCATGATGAAAAGGCTTCAAAGAGAAATTCGGGTGAAGTCCGCGAATCTCCCGAGGTCGAGATTGTCCCTCGACCAGCAACAAATATACCGGAAGGGGCCGGTTCTAATATCCCAAGAGCCGAACAAAGCGCCCATAATGACTCACTCGGGGCAGTGACAGCAGGTCATTCGCCTTCTCTTCCGGCTTACTCTGGGGAGGCGATAAGAGAGGCTCAGGCCATGAGGACCCCCGACTTAGGCGGAGTCCCTAATGAAGAGAATCCCTTCCGGGATTGCTTTACTGGGGTCGATGATTCCTCGAACCTTAAGGATGCTTCCACCCTCTTTGAAGAGGCCAATAATCTCCTATCCCGGTAAGTATTAATTGTTCTGGTTCTCTTTTTCTTTCCCTTCCTTCAGTCTAATTCATTTTCTTCTCATATAGGATTTTTCCAAGTCTCGGGCCGATCTGAGCCAATGTGAGGTCGAGCTGCAGAAGACTTCGGAGGAGAGAAATGCTCTCAAGCTCCTTTGCGGGGAAAAGGATGAAGAGCTTGGGGACCTTCTAGCAGACTTAGCCAAGGCTTGTAAGGAGGAGGCCGATCTGAATGAGCAAGTAAATGTCCTTTTGAAAAAATATGGGCTTGATCCAAGGGTGGAGGCTAATATTTGGATGTCTCAGTTGCAGCAAAAAATTGAGAGGATCGAGTTGTTCCGGGGGGGATTCGATTAGGTTAAAGATGACTACCATCGGTGGAAGGAAGGCATGGACCACCTTGCTGCGGAGAAGGAGGCTACCTTGGCCCAACTATCATCAGCCTAAGTTCAACTTCGAAATTCTAGGGAGAAAAGCTCGGCTTAGCCTAGAAGAATCGAAGAGCTTGAGGCTAGACTTGCTGAGGCCCAAGATAAGGTCCAGAAGGTGAAGGCACAGGCTGACAAGTCAATAGCCGTATATTTGGATGATGCCGAGGCTTCTCAAACTCAGCTGAGGGAGGCCACCGATCGAGCAAAATGAACTACTGAGCTTGCTAAGTGCCAATCTTGGAGGGAGACCCTCAAGGAAATTCATGCTCGAGGTTTTGACCTTTCCGAGGAGATAGCTTAGGCAAAGGTGCTCGAGGCCGATGCCAGGCTATTGGCCTCCTCCGATGACGAAGACGAAGATGAAGGCAGCAAAAGCGAGTCCGACAAGGGTGAGGAGCTCGAAGGAGAGGCTGCCCCCGAGGAAGATGTCGCCTCCGAGCATAGTTAGGACTTGTATTTTTCTTTTTTCTTTTTTGTAAGACCTTTATCGGTCTCATGTACATACTTTTAGTTCAAGTATAAATATAAAGATTTTTCCTATCTGAACTCCTTAAATTTTGTCTTCAAACTTTCTTTGTGCCTTGTAAAATTTTAGCACATTTTTATGCCTTGTATATGTTTGAGACTTCGATTTTGGGTGACTTGATGGAAGTTTTAATAATATGTATTTTATAATCGAATTTGAGTAAAACTTGAACCCGAAGTAGTAGAACCCTTAGGTTTGTATTGAGTAACAATGGATCCTCGAACTGTACTCGAGTGGGTTTTCATTCGAGCTAGAAGTAGTGAAACCCTTAGGTTCGAATTGAGTGTGAACGTGTTCTCGAACTCTAAGTGTATCGGCCCTTAGGCTCTTTGAATCGAGTCGATATGGCCTTAAAAGAATGACTTTTTTCCCTTTTTTGACTTAAAGACTTTATAAAATTTTGCGATTCTTTAGCATGTATATTTTTACCACTGGATTTAATATTGGTCGAAATACCTTTTCTTTTTGCTCCTTAGCACAAGTTTAAATTTGAATAATTCGATATCTCTTAAGATTTTTTGAGAGCTGATATTATCGAAGCCCTTTGATTACTTTGTCGAGGGAAGCCTTTTTTAATCAATTTTCAAAGAATTCGAAGGCCTGTTTTTATTGCAGGATTCGGACGTCTCAGAGTCGCGTTAATTTGGCTGTAGCCTTTGGGTATGCCCTTTGGAATTATTTCCCAATAACACTTCAAACTTATTCGAAGTGTTAGTCCCCGAGATAAATGGCTTTGGCCTAGAAATCGAAGGATGCCTCTTTGAGGTCTCATGATTTCGTGTTTAGGTAATTCGGAAATGTTGATTTTCGATGACAGTCCCCGAGTATGGGGTTCATCATTTAAGGTGTAGTTGCACTTTGGCCCTTGAGCCATTTTACAAAAATTATAAGTACGGAGCTTGTAAAGTACAGAATTTTCATTGAGGCACAGGATCTGATAAGGAAAAGTACTTCTTTGAATTAGTTCATACATGCGTACATGTTTTGCCATAGGGTCCCGACTAATCTATACGAACATGGTTCATTCGACCGTTTGGCCCATTACAAAGTTTTCCTATCGAGGCCCTTTTGGCATGAAGTATTTTCCTTGAAATAAAACATCTGAGGGGTGATGGCCCCCAGTATTCTAGGTTGATGTAAGGAGACCTCGGATACTTTAAGTCAGCACGAACGATGGTTGCCTCGTTAAAAACCTTTCCGGAAAAACCCATTTGGGATAAAAATCGGTCGAAGGGAAAAAGAGTGCAACGCGTGCTTTAAAGTCCTAATATCTTCCTACTTGCTAAGAACTTCGATATTTGCGCTCGAACACCTGAAAAATAAGTTAGTCTAAAACGTAAATGAAAAAGGAGAAGGTCATACCTTAACAATAATATCTCTTGAGGAGTGAAATGTTCCAATTATATGGTAATTGCTCGCCGTTTATTGTGCCAACCTTGTAAAATCCCTTCACAACGATATCGAGGACTTGATATGGTCCTTCCCAATTTGGTGCCGAATTTCCCTTCTTTGGGATCTCGAGTGTTGATGGTGACTTTCCTTTGGACTAAGTCCCCGATTTTGAAGTGGAAAAGGTTGGTTCTCCGATTATAATATCTCTCGATGCATTGTTTTTGTGCAGCCCTCCGAACGAAGGCGGCTTCTCATTTTTCATCAATAGTTCAAGGCTAGTATTCATAGACTCATGATTTGATTCCTCCATTGTGTGTCGAAATCTAGCATTGGGTTCCCTGACTTTGACTCGAAACAAGGCTTCAGAGCCATAAACTAAGGAGAATGGGGTTGCCCCCATAGTGGACTTCGATGTTGTTCGATATGCCCAAAGGACTTTGGGGTAGGATTTCTCTCCATTTTCCCTTGGTGCCATTCAACCTTTTCTTCAAATTCTGAATGATGGTTTTGTTCATTGACTCGTCCTGACCATTTTCGCTTGGATGATACAGTGTCGGTAGTATCCTTTTAATTTTATGTTCTTCGAGAAACTTTGTTATCTTGTTGCCGATGAATTGCTTTCCGTTGTCGCATACAATTTCGGCAGGTATCCCGAATCGGTATATGATGTGATCCCAAATGAAGTCTATAACTTCTTTTTCTCTTAATTTCTCGAAGGCCTGTAATTCAACCCATTTAGAGAAATAGTCAGTCATAAACAAAATGAATTTAGCTTTGCCTGGGGCCGATGGCAGAGGGCCGACAATATCCATCCCTCATTTCATGAATGGCCATGGGAATAGGACGAATGAAGTTGTTCTCCAGGCTGGTGGATCATTGGTGCATACCTGTGACACTTATCACATTTTCGAACAAACTCCATAGTGTCCTTTTCCATACTATCCCAATAGTATCCTGCTCTGATGATTTTCTGAACTAGTGATTCGGTACCGGAGTGGTTCCCACAAGTACCTTCATGAACTTCTCGTAAGACATAATCAGTGTCCCCTGGTCCCAAGTATACTTCTAACTGTCCGTCAAACGTCCTCCTGTACAATGTCCCATCCTCAGCCAATGTGAATAGAGCATCTTTTGTTCGTAGAGCCTTCGATTTTTTATGGTTCGACGTGAGCTTTCCGTTTTTCAGATACTCGATACATTTATTCCTCCAATACCAAGTTAAGCTTGTGTATTTTATATCAACATGACCTTCTTCGATTACAGATCTTTATAGTTGAACTTCCTCGACTGATGATCCCAAATTTGCAAAGGCATCGGCTTCACTGTTCTGCTGTTGAGGTACATGCTGCAAAGTCCATTCTTTAAAATGGTGTAAAGCCACCTGCAGCTTGTCCAAATACCTTTGCATCATGTCCTCTCGAACCTCGAAGGTTTTGTTTACTTGGTTTACTACCAGCAGGGAATCACACTTGGCTTCGATGAAATCCGCTCCCAAGCTGTTAGTTAGTTCGACACCTGCAATCATGGCCTCGTACTCGGCCTCATTGTTAGTCAACTTAGAAGTTTTGATGGATTGTCTAATAGTATTGCCCGTGGGTGGCTTCAAAATGATGCCTAGCCGGGACCCCTTCACATTCGAAGCGCCATCTGTAAAAAGGGTCCACACCCCCGATGATGTACCCGATTTCAACAGAAGTTCCTTTTCAACTTCGGGTATGAGAGTTGGCGTGAATTCGGCCATGAAGTCTGTCAAAATTTGAGACTTGATGGCCGTTCGGAGTTGATATTCGATATCGTACCCACTGAGTTCGACGGCCCATTTGGCCAATCGGACCGATAGTTGAGCTTATGTAAAACATTATGAAGCGTGTAAGTGGTTAAAACACATATGGGGTGACACTGAAAATATGGTTTTAGCTTCCTAGAGGCGCTTATTAGAGCATGTGCCAATTTTTCTAAGTGTGGGTATCTAGTTTCTGCTTCTCCTAGAGTTCGACTTACATAGTAAACAGGAAATTGCGTACCTTGCTCTTCTCGAACTAAGACGCTAATTACCGTGATTTTTGAGACTGCCAAGTATAAGTAGAGCTTCTTATCTGTCTTTGGTGTATGAAGCAATAGAGGGATCAAGAGTTACCGTTTCAATTCTTTTAATGCCTATTGGCATTCTGGGGTCCAGGCGAAGTAATTCTTCTTTTTAGTAGTGAGAAGAACCTATGGCTCCGATGAAATGATCTCGAAATGAATCGTCCTAAGGCAGTTATCCGCCCGGTCAGCCTTTGTACGGATTTAACGCTATCCATAATGGCGATGTATTTGATTGCCTTGATTTTATTGGGGTTGATCTTGATCCCCCGATTAGACACCATGAAGCCGAGGAACTTGCCCGAACTGAACCCAAAAAAACATTTCTCAGGGTTGAGCTTCATGTTGTATTTCCTCAATATCTTGAATGTTTCCTGCAAATGTGTCAAATGGTCCTCTGAGAGCAGGCACTTAACTAGCATGTAAAGAATGCACACTTCCATTGATTTACCTATTTGTTCTTCAAACATTTTATTTACTAGGCGTTGGTAGGTAGCTCCAGCATTTTTTAGCCCAACGGGCATTACGTTACAACAATATGTTCCATACTTGGTGATAAATGAAGTCTTTTCTTGGTCTTCCGGGTTCATTTGAATTTGATTGTACCCGGAATAGGCGTCGAAATGGAAAAGAATCTTTGGGGCATGCCTTGTTCAAATCCTTATAATCTACACACATCCTAAGTTTGTTCCCTTTTTAGGGACTACGACCACGTTGGCTAACCATTCGGGATATTTTACCTACCGAATGGACCCTATTTTGAGAAGTTTAGTTACCTCGTCCTTGATGAATGCATGTTTTACCTCGGACTGGGGCCTTCTCTTTTGTTTCAATGGTCTGAATTTTGGGTCCAGACTCAATCCATACGTTGTTATCTCTGGTGGGATCCATGTCATGTCTAAGTGGGATAAAGGAAAACAATCCATATTATCAATAAGAAACTTAATAAGTTTTTTCCTGAGTTCGGGGGTTAACCCCATTCCCAGGTATACCTTTCGCTCGGGCAGGTACTCAATCTATATAACCTGTTCTAGCTCTTCGACTGTTGATTTGGTGGCGTCGAAATCTTCGGGAACAATGAAAGTTCTAATAGTCCAGTAATATTCATCTTCTTCCTCCTATATTTCCTGCTTCCCTGATCCAGTCGAGGATGGGGGTTGTGATTTCTATTTGTCTTCTTGTTTCCCTTTGTTGTTCGATTCTTTCGATGTTGATAGTGCCAATATCAGTATTACCTCATCGACCGTGAACATTTACTTTGCAGCATGTTGTCCCCCATATACTATTTTCTTGTCGTCCGACGTAGAGAATTTCATCATTTGGTGGAGAGTCGAATGGACTGCCCTCATATTGTGAATCCAAGGCCTCCCGAGTAGAGCGTTGTACCTCATCTCGCCCTCAATTACTTGGAACTTGGTATCCTGGATAGTTCCGGCCACGTTCCCTAGTAGGATGATCTCTCCTTTAGTTGTTTCACTGGCCATATTGAAACCGTTCAAGACCCGAGCTACGCGCATGATTTGATCTTGTAGGCCGAGCTATTCCACGACCCTTGATCGGATGATATTTGCCGAGCTACATGGATCCACTAAAACACGCTTAACTTTAAATTTATTTAATAAGATAGAAATTACCAGAGCGTCATTGTGAGGTTGAGAAATTCCTTCTGCTTCCTCATCATTGAATGATACGGTGCCTTCTGGCACATAATCTCGGGTCCATTTTTCCCTAGTATCGATACCTTAGTGTATTTGAATATTGGCCCTTATGGAATATCGACCCCGCCGATGATCATACTGATTACATGTTGCGGCTCCTCCTGTTCGTTTTTCCTGTTGGTGTATCTTTCTTTGAAATGATTCTTGGCTCGATGAATTAGGAATTCTCGAAGGTGGCCCGTGTTGAATAGACGGGCTACCTCCTCCCTTAGTTGACTACAATCTTCGGTCCTGTGACCATGCGTGCCATGATATTTACATATTAAATTGGGGTTTCTTTAGGAAGAATCGGTCTATATAGGTCTTGTCCATCTAGTATCTTTGATTCTTCCAATTGCCGATACATTGGCCGATGCGTCGACCCTAAAGTTATATTCCGACAATCGAGGTGCCTCTATAGGATCGACATACTTATCAAAACCACTTTTTCTCATAAGTCCCCTAGAATTCGGTCCTCGATCACTTCTTCGATCATTTCGGGCGAAATTGCATCCTGGGCCGCTGTTCCTGCGATTTGTGATGTACGGCTGATATCTATCTTTGTTCGACCGAGGCTCCTTGTCGACATCCCTTTGATGTTTAGCTACAAACCTGCTTGGATACACTGAACCAGATGGAGTTCCTAATTGGTCATTCTCGACCTTGATCTTCGATTGATACCGATTGTGTACATCGACTCAAGCCACTGCTGGATATTCGATCAAATTTTTCTTCAGTTGACGTGATGCTATCAAACTTCGTTCATTCAACCCCTGAGTGAAAGCTTGAACGGCCCAATAATTTGTCATCGGTGGAAACTCTATCCATTCCATTTGAAATCGGGACACGAACTCCCTCAGCATTTTATTATCTTTCTGTTTTACTTTGAATAGGTCTGATTTCCTTGTCGCAACTTTTATGTCCCCGGCATGCGCCTTTACAAAAGAGTCTGCTAACATAGAAAATAAGTCAATGGAATTTGGCGGTAGATTGTGGTAACAAATCATTTCCCGTTTCGATAGAGTCTCTCCGAACTTTTTCAATAAAACATATTCGATCTCATCGTCTTCCAAATCGTTACCCTTGATGGCGCATGTGTAGGAAGTGACATGCTCGTCGGGATCGGTGGTCCCATTGTACTTTGGTATATCCGGTATACGAAACTTCTTTGGAATGTGTTTCGGAGCCGCACTTGGAGGAAATTGCTTATGTACAAATTTTTTCGAATTTATCCCTTCCAAAATTTGGTTCCCCCGGTATCTGATCAACTCGGGAGTTGTATGTTTCTACTTTCTTATCATTTTCTTCTCTCCTGACTCAATTCTTTTGGTGAGCTCCTCGAGCATTTTCATTATTGCAGGATCAGTCCCCGTTCTTTACTATTCGACCTCTCTAGCACTGGATCGTTACGGTGGGTGGCTTTGGGTTCGACTCCACTCGGAGTTCTATGTTGATTTTGCAACTGTGCAATAGCGGCTTGCTGAGCCTGTAGCATTTCAAATGATACTTGGAGACTAACTCCTCATATCCTCTTCCCTGTGAACCTTGGCCACCAGATCGACCTTCTCTGCGTACACTCCCTTCGGGGTCTGCGCCTAGGTCCACATTCAAAGCAACTGTGCGAACTGATGTCAACTGGGTTGGCAATCGGTGCTCCCCCGAGATTAGCTTGTGTCACCTCGACTCCTTGAGCAATTACATTGGTGTTTTCCCCGTGGAATCCGAGGCCATTGTCACCATGTGCGGGTGTGTTTTGTGAGTTTGACATGATCTAACCTGAAAGAAAAGATACTTGACAAGAACAAGCGTACAATAGTGTATGTTATCAGAATCAGTACTCAATAATCACTATTATCCTTATCCCCACGGTAGGCGCTAAACTGTTTAGCCTAAAATTCGGATAACAATTAAACTTATATTATGGTTTTAAGGAAATGTGATTTCGTCCAATACCAATTGATAAACAAGAAAATAAATGGATGAATTAAATAATAAAATAGATCAAATCAATGTGTAAGCAAAGCCTCAACCTCGATTTAGGATAGTCTCGAGGTGGTATAGTAAGAACAGTAAATAAATAAAACAACTCTGATGAACAGTAAGTGAAATAGATAGCAAGAAAGTAACGAGTGTATATATTTTTCTCAATGAATCATGATGGTTACAAATGAATGGAACTCCTCATTATATAGTAGATGAGTCCTAATTAAGGTACACTTCTAATTATAGTAGGATGTTGTATCAACAGTTGATTAACCGCTATATATTTGATTTGTTCCGAGATTCACGTCAGGATCCCCGACCAATCACGGTCGCTCTTTCCCTTATAAGACTATGCCGATATTATTCAGAGTTTGTCTCTTTCTAACCTCGATTGATATTGACTTCGGTCTATAAAGAAGCTTCGATCTCGGACTCGACGTCCTTATTCTTCAACATAACATTCTTTTCTCGACCAAAATAGAGAAATCGGGCAGCCCCGATTTCTACTATATATATATAAATTAAATGAAAAAGGTTGTGTGTATATTGATTTGGGGTATAGATCGGATGGAAGTAAATTTTTACCTATGTCTGTGAGTGGTTTTAAAAAAATATAAAGAAAATAATATACTTTGTACAACTACCATGTTAGCTTTAAAGCAATAAAGTATAGTAGAGCAAATTAGTGGAGATTATAAGAACGTTCTTTTTCTTTTACCAACAGTGTTACTGTAATCAAGTTGGCCTTCCTTTCTTTCTTTTTTTCTTTTTCTTTTTTTGCTAAATCAAACTTGTCACGATCCGATTTCTCCTACAGACTGTGATAGCGTCCAACATTATCGCTAGGAGAGCCAACAGTGAACTAATCACATGATTGTTTCTTTTAACATTTTTGAAATAGTTAATTTTAATTAGTGCATAAATAGGAAATAAAATTTAATAAGATGAAAGATAAATAATTTTAAGAGCAAATGAGGTAAATATATACCACAAAAAATATTACGAGTCTACTAGCATAAATTTCAAGACCTGGTATCACAAGTGTATGAGCTACTAGTAGAATATACAAAAAATTACTACACTACTGTCTGAAGTGACATAGACAGAAAGTAAAAGCAAAAGGTAGACTTCAGGTGCTGCAGAACGGGCTCGGAAGGCAACTTACCGCGAAGTCTCGTGGAAATCAACGTTGCGCGCCGAACTGATAACCAGATGCACCTGCCTCAGATCCTGCACGATTAGTGAAGAAGTGTAGTGTGAGTACATAAACAACATGTACCCAGTAAGTATCTAGTCTATCCTTGAAGAAGTAGTGACGAGGGTCGACTTCGACACTTACTATGGCTAACATTAAAATACCAAATTATAATTAAGCATGAATTATATAAATACAGCTGACAAATTAATAACAAGAAATAAATAACCAATTCTTTTGCTAATAGTAAATCCGAAATTAATTTCAATCATTTAACAAATTAATCTCTCAAGCCAATGAAACAATACCAATTAGAAATGGGCTTCAAGAATTTATTACGCACGAATTATACTGAGGTTGTACGACCCCATCCAACATTCAAATAGATAAATTGTGCACTGTCGAGGGTCAAACGATACGAACCATAGATGCATCTATTCTACCGCCGAGGCGTTCGACCCGCTCCACAAGAAAGGAAAATACTTTATAAACAACTGAGTCAAAGACTATTAAGAAGCTAATATTCGAAGAAACACCACTCCTCATTAACACTCAAGTACCCGTCCAAAACTTAAATAAATGTCATTCGAACTTCTACAATTCCTTTATCAAGTTTCAGTATGATTTAAGCACTTAAATTAACAAGTAGGTTGTAAACATCGGAAGTATAACATAATTTGGGTCCTAAACTACCCGGGGATAAGCATAATTAGTAGCTACGTACGGACTCTCGTCACCTCGTGTGTACGTAACCCCCACAAATAAAAGCACATATTAAATCAATTCGCCTATGGGGTTAATTCCCTCATACAAGGTTAGAAAAGAGACTTACATCGCCTGAAAGCTTACTTTTTGGTCCACAATTGTGCTTTAAACCCTCAACTCGGTGCCAAACGACTGGAAGCTAGTCAACTGTTATATAAAATAATCAATACATGTTCAAAAGTTTATATCCTAACTAGTAAATTGATTTCCCAACCCTAATTGAAGAAATCCTAAAATTCACTCCCGGGCCCACATGCCTGGATTCCAGAAATTTTTGAAGAAAGTCGTTACCCATAACCTCATAAACTCAAATATATGATTTTCACTAAATTCTATAACCATACTCGTGGTTAAATATCATTTTTATCAAAACCTAGCTTTTTCATCTAAACCCTTGATTTCACAAATTTTACATGTTAAATCTACCCATAATCTATGTATTTAACTCACAATATGTATAAACTACTTACCTCAAGGTGTTACGTGAAAACCCCTCTCTAAGAGCACCAAAAAAGGCCCAAGGAATGGAATAAATGAGCTTAAAATGCTTAAGTCCCGAATTAAATTCAGTGTTATGCCTTCTGTGATCTCCGCACCTGTGATGATTCTACCGCATTTGTGGTACCGCACCTACGATACTAGGTCTGCTTCTGCGGAGTTCCTCAATCCCAACAAGAGCCAATTATGCGGATGGGATTTCCGCTTCTGCAGCGAGCGGGCTGCTCCTGCGACTTGAGCTGCTTCTGCGTTCTCCCCAATTGAACCTGCACATTCGCGCACGTGAACTCGCATATGGGATCCATGACCAAACGGCCCAAAGCCTCTTCTATGGCCCAACCCACGCACCTGCGAGCTCGCACCTGTGGCCCAAAGTTCGTAGGTGTGGGCACACCAGAACTGGTACACCAGCAGCCCTTTTTTAGTCTTAACTCAATTCGTGCATCGTCTGAACGGCCTCCAGGGCCCCCGAGCTCCCGTTCGAACATACCAACAATTTCGAAATCATAAAACAAACTCGCTCGTACCCCTCGAAAAGCATAAAAAATATCGAAACTATGAATCACACCTCAAACCAAATTGAATCAACTTAGGAATTTCAAGTTCTTCAACTTACTCTAAGCGCGCCGAAATATACTTAAACTTCTCGGAATAACACCAAATTTTGTGTGCAAGTCTTAAATCACCACATAGAACTATTCCCAGACTCAGAATCCCATATGAACCTCGATAACACCAAATCCAAGCTCAAACAAAATTTAATAAACATTAAAACCTTCAAAGAGCCAAGTTTCACTGTTAGACGCCGAAACACTCCTGGGTCATCCAAAACCTGATCCGAACATACGCCCAAATCCAAAATCATCATACAAACCTATTGCAACCGTCAAATTCTGATTCCGAGGCCGTTTGTTCAAAACATTGACCAAAGTCAAACTTAGCCTTTTTTGCTAACCTTAAGGAACCAAGTGTCCCGATTTTAACCCGACCCCTTCCAAATCACGAACTAACCATCCTCGCAAGTCACATAACAGTTAAATCACATAAGGGGAGTCTTATTTAGGGTGAAAGGGATCTATAAAGCAAAATGATCAGTCGATCCGTTACATTCTCCACCTCTTAAACAAACATTCGGCCTCGAACAGGTTTAGAATGATACCTGGAGTGCTGAATAAGTGCGGATATCTGCTCCACGTGTCTTCCTCGGTCTCCAAACTCACCTGCTCCACTGGTTGGCCCCTCCACTGAACCTTTACCATGGAAATTCTCTTGGACCTCAACTGACAAACCTGTCTATCAACAATGTAATCGGCTCCTTCTCATAACCCAGGCTCTCATCTAACTGAATCGTGCTGAAGTCTAACACATGGGACCTGTCGGCATGATACCTCCGGAGCATAGACACGTGGAAAATAGGATGAACTCCTGATAGATTGGGAGGAAAACAAATCTCATAAGAAACCTCCCCAACTCGTCTCAACACCTCAAATGGTCCTACAAACCTTAGGCTCAACTTTAGCTTCATCCCGAACCTATTGATCCCCTTCATCGGCGAGACTTACAAGAGGACCTTCTCGCCCACCTTAAATGATAAATCACTCGCCTTCTGATATGCATAACTCTTCTGTCTGGACTATGATGTGCAAAGTCGCTCCTGGATAAACTTAACCTTTTCTGAGGCATCCTTCACCAAACCAGTGCCATATTACTTAGCCTCGTCGGGCTAAAACCATCTGATGGGAGAACGACATCACCGATCATATAAAGCCTCAAATGGAGCCATCTTGATGCTGGACTGATAATTGTTGGTGTAAGCAAACTCGGACAAAGGCAAGAAACGATCCCACTGCCCTCCAAAGTCAATTAACTAGCTCTAAGAATTAACTCCAAGATATAAACTATCCGCTCCGACTGCCCGTCAATGAAAGGTTGTGCTGAGCTCTACCCAGGTCCCCAACTCACTCTGTACTGCTCTCCTGAAATGCGAAGTAAATTCAGGGCCTCTATCTGATATGATGGAAACAGGCACACCATGCAACCGAACTATCTCCTGAATATAAATTTGGGCTAACCTCTCTGAAGTATACGTAATCACAACCGGAATGAAGTGTGACGACTTGGTCTACCTGTCGACAATGACCCATACTACATCAAACTTCCGCAACGTCCGCGACAACCCAACTACGAAGTCCATAGTAATACGCTCCCACTTCCACTCAGGTATAGTCATCTGGTGGAGTAGGGCACTTGGCCTGTGGTGCTCGTACTTAACCTGCTCGCACTTTAAACACCTCGCAACATACTCAACTATGTCATTCTTCATCCGCCGCCACTAATAATGTTGCCTCAAGTCGTGATACATCTTCATAGCACCTGGATGAATAGAATACCAAGAATTGTGTGCCTTTTCTAGAATCCTCTACCTCAAGACATCGACATTTGGAACACATAGACGACCCTGGAATCACAGAACACCATCCTCGCCGATAGTAACCTCCTTGGCACCATCATGTAGTACCGTCTCTCTGAGAACCAAGAAGTACATATCATCAAACTGCCGAGCCTTTATCTGCTCCAATAGTGAAGACTAAGCAACGACACATACAAGAACTCGGATGGGCTCTGAAATATCCAACCTCACAAGTCTGTTAGCCAAGGACTGAATGTCCAAATCTAAGGGCCTCTCCTCTGCTGAAATGAATGCCAAGCTACCCATACTCTTTGCCTTTCTGCTCAAGTCATCTGCAACTACGTTCGCGTTTCCCGAATGATAAAGAATGGTAAAATCATAATCCTTTAGTAACTCAAGCCACATGCGCTGCCTCAAATTGAGATCCCTCTGCTTGACAAAATTTTACAAGCTACGATTATCAGTGTAAACCTCACAGGACACCCCATAAAGATAATGCCTCCAGATCTTAGGAGCATGAACAATCGCAACCAACTCCAAATCATGTACAGGATAATTCTTCTAATGGGGCTTCAGCTGACGTGAAGTATATGCAATAACTCGCTCCTCCTGCGTCAATATACAACCCAAACCAACGCGTGAAGCATCGCAATACATATTATACATCCCCAAATCGGAAGACAACACTAGAACTGGTGTTGTAGTAAAAGTTGTCTTGAGCTTCTGAAAGCTCGCCTCACAATCATCGGATCAAAGATGCTGCAATATATGAGAAGCCTTTCGCAAATCGGTGATAATAACCTGCTAACCCCAAGAAGCTCCTGATCTCAATCGTCACTGTAGGAAAAGGACAACTCTGAACTGCCTCAATCTTTTTGGGATCCACATTAATACCCTGGCCTGATACAACATGCCCCAAGAATGCTACAGAATCTAGCCAAAACTCACACTTGGAGAACTTAGCTTATAACTTCTGTTCCCGCAAGGTCTGAAGCACCACTCTCAAACGTTGCTCGTGCTCCTCCATGTTGCATGAGCAGATCAAGATGTCATCAATGAAGACAATGAAAAAATAATCAATATACGACTTGGATACCCTGTTTATCAAATCCATAAATATCGTCGGGCCGTTAGTCAGACCGAAGGACATCACTAGAAACTCATAGTGGTTATATCTAGTTCGGAAAGCAATCTTCGAAACATCTGAATCCCGAATCCTCAACTGATGGTACTCCGGTCTCAAATCGATCTTGGAGAAAACCCTGGCACTCTGCAACTGGTCAAACAAATCAACAATCTACATAGTCCCATCTTTCTTCTACACAAATAACACTGGTGCACCCCACGGCGATACACTCGGCCTGACGAACCCTTTTTCCAGCAACTCTTCAAGTTGTTTCTTCAACTCCTTCAACTCCTACGGAGCCATACGATACGGTGGAATAGATATAGGCTGGGTACCTGGAGCCAAATCAATGCAAAAATCGATATAACAATCTGGTGGCATGCTTTGAAGATTAGAAGGAAACACATCGGAGAACTACCAGACTATAGGCTTTTGGTAGTATCCTGTACATAAGCTACAGAATCCAAATGACCCTTCTCGACCATGTGTCGATCATTCATAAAAGATATGATCTGACTAGGTGTGCTAATAGACGAACCTTTCCACTCCAATCTAGGCAACTCTGGCATCACCAAGGTAACAGTCTTGGCATGGCAATCTAGGATGGCATGATATGGAGATAACCAGTCCATGCCCAGGATGACCTCAAAGTCGGCCATATCAAGCAGTAGAATATCCACTCTAGTCTCATAACCACATAATGTAAAATTGTAGGACCGATAGACCTGATCCACAACAACAGAATCACCCACTAGAGTGGACACATAAATAGGAGTACCCAAGGACTTGCGAGGAACAACAAGGAAATGATCAAACAGAGATGACATATATGAATAAGTAGACCCTGGATCAAATAATACCGAAGCATCCCTATCGTAGACAGAAATAATACCATTGATCATGACTTCTAAGGCCACTACATCCAGTCTGGCGGGGAAAACATAGAATCTAGCTGGAGCGCCACCTGATTGGCCTTCACCTACCTGGCCTCCACTTCTTGGATGACCCCTACCTACCTGCCCTCCGCCTATGGGCGCCCAGATGGCTGGTGCTGTAATCATAGGCTGAGAACACTATTGTACTGCCTTGCCTTGAAGCCTGGAGCAGAACCTCCGCACATGGATGAAATCTCTACACTCGAAAAAAAATCTCGGTACGGTGGACTGTTGAACTAAAGTCTGACCCTGATGGCCTAAATACCCATTTGAGGAACCTTGAATAGGTGGTGGGCGGTAGGAACTCTCTGGCATGGCGCTAAAATAAGGTCGAACTGGAGCACCTCGAGGAGGCGGTTGTGCTAGATATGTGGGCCTGCTAGGTTGACCTCTCCCAAACTGACCTTTGTCCCTAGACGGAGCACCACTTAACCCTCCAGAATAAGGAAATCGCTTGTCCTGCGGCATCTTTTCTCAACCTCTCGGACCATAGTGTCCTGAATTCCAGAGTGCAACCCCGCAACAATCCTATGTACCCTCTCCGCCTCAGTAGGAATTATCATAAGTGCATGGCAAGATAATTCAGAGAATCTTGCCTCATAATCAGTCACTGACATCTGACCCTGCTAGAGCTGCTCAAACTGAAACCGCAACTCTTCCCTCTTGGAAGGTGGAATATACCTATCCAAGAAACGACATGTAAACTAATCCCAAGTCAAGGAAGGAGAATCTGCTGGTCTACCAAGAAGATAAAATTGCCACCATCTGCGAGCCCTGCCCTCCAGCTGGAAAGTAGTAAATCCACCTGGTAGGTCTCTAATATCCTCATGTTATGCAGTATGTCCCTGAACTGATCAATGAAGTCTTGGGGATCCTCATGTCATTCAACTCCGAAGACAAGAGGGTGTAGCCTAGTCCATCTATCCAATAGCTTTTGCAGCTCGCCGAGCGTGGTTGGTCTGGGCTCCGGTATGGTTGCCGCCACTGGCTGGGCTCTGCCCATGGGTAGTGTGCCCGGGGTCAGATATACAACAACTGCATACCCAGGAGGCTGAGCAGTAGGGGTCTGTGATCCCCTTCCAGCCTGAGATATGGATGGGTCTGCTGGAAATATACCAGCCTGGGTCATAGTATCCATGAACCGTAGCATACAGCCCATTACCTCTTGGAAGTCGAATGTTGACATAAAATCTACCAGGGCTGGCTCTGCCGCAATAGGATCCTCAGCTGGATTTGCTAGTGGCATAGCTGGAGCAACTCTGGGACGTCCCCGTTGCCTACCTCAGGCTGGTGCCCTCCCCCGGCCTCTGCATCAACCTCTAGTAACAAGGGGAGCGACCCCCGGGATCTGGAACATCAGCAATGCACGTCCTCACCATCTATGAGAGAATAAGAGAAAGATACTGAGTATGACATCAACTACACGAAAGGAGATGAAGAAATAGTAGTTTCCTAACACCCTATATCCTCTCAAATAAAAGTACGGACGTCTCCGCACCGATCCACAAGATTGATCTCGTCCAAGCCACACCTCTATTTGAGGTTGTGAAATGGCCGGAGCAATAATACTACCCAAAGAGGAGTCGGGGTCGATTTTCCATAGGGGCTATGAATGTGACTAGGAGTACATATTTGAGTGAATGAGCCTGAATTATCTCGGATTATATTTCCACAAAAGTAAGTTTGTTTTAAATCTATTTTAAACTACTAATGATAACTAAGGATTAAAACTAGCAAATTGTTTTTGATTGTTTTCTAAATAGTAAAAAGGCCTAGGGCTATGACCTTCACCTAGTTGTTCACATAACGGGTTGTAATCCTTAAATCTTGTTTTCTTGGTCGAGGTGGATTATAACTATCAACACTCGATTACCCACTCAAATACCTCTCGCTCAGAGAGTGATTTTACCCAATTTTGCTTTCTCAAGTCCAAATGGGTATTGCACAAAACAATTGATAATAAGCTCAAGTCGGGTTTTACTATATCTAGATTCAACCCTTTAATTGGGTTTATCAATCTCTCGACTGACCCAATTGCTTACTAGTCAAGTTTTCCTAGACTAAGTCTCTCTTTCTCAAGAAGAGAACAAGTCAATTAGGCATGAAATAATATTTTCAACCATTAAATCCTCAATTAAAAGCAAGAACATGGTCAGATAATCAACACCCAACCATAAACAAGCAATAAATCAAACACCCATTGAATTTACACACTAGTGTTGGGTCACAACCCTAGTGAAAATCTGGAAAATAGAAGATAAAAAGAAGAAGTGATAATTAAACTCATATTAATGATTTAAATGTTGAAACTAATATTCAAAAAGCTCAAAATAACTAAAATAAGCAAATAAAACGGTTGTTGATGTCAAAAGGTACAGAAGTTAACCTAAAATGGTGAAATTTTCGGACAAAACTGCCCTTTTAGGAGGTTCTGCAGCTGCACAATTCCATGTGCGGTCTGCACTTGGATTCATTCTTGAAAGGAGTTGAATCTACAGCCGCACAATTCTGAACTGCGGTCGCATCTCTCATATTCTGCGGTCGCACATTTCTGGGTACGGCTGCACAGGGCTCTTCTGTGGACTACACATTTCTGAGTGCGACCGCATTAGCTGACATCTGCGGCCACACAATAATTGTGCGGTCCACACTTCCTTTAAGCTTGGAATGAGAACTCTCTGAACTTCAGATCTTTCTTAGCTTCTGCGGCTGCATATTTCATGTGCGGACCACACTTTGCACTTGGGCTCTAATAAGTTTTCCTTCAGAATCTGCGATCTGCACTTTGAGATGTTGTCTTTGAGATCTGATCACTCTTTCTTGAGTTAGATTTCATCTTAGTGTCTCATTTTTCAATTACTCCCGCAATTAGGCATATTTAATTAGTTTTTGAGAATACAATTAAACGCTTTTGGACTAAAACGACAGTAAAAAGGTGCTAATAGGTAGTCAAAATCCCCACTTATCAACTCCCTCAAACTTAAGCTTTTGCTTGTCCTCAAGAAAATAAAGTAATTCCCACCTACCTAACTTAAGAGCTATTCAGTCTAATCTAATGCATCCTCACACATCAATTGGGACTAACAACTACCTACACGCTCATGAATTATTAACAAGGCAATGGATTGAACTTTTTAAGCACAAATAGTTCTAATGTGACATTTGAGCATCAAGAGTTGACTTAATTCATCAAGGAAACTCGTTTTTTCTTGTAGGTCATTGTGGATCCCAAACTCCTCCTCTTCTACTCTCCGTTTGCACCTCACTTAAGAATGTAGCACTCAATTCAAAGTTTTGTGAAAGGTTCGCTCATCTCTCTCAACAGAATATCGTAAGTACGACTTTGAGTATCATAGGCTTGTCCCTCATGTAAATCACCACTAGTGTAAGCTCACTCGGCTTGAAATCACGTAGGGATTTTTGGGTATGTAACAAAGCCTTTTCGACTAAGGTTGTATATACTATGATAGAACGGGTTCATCTTTCCTTAAGCACTCCATGTTCTCTTATCGTCTCATGCTTTGCCACTTTTTTGTGGAATTTTGCTTTCCATAGGGGACTTAGAGAGACTTAGCATCACTCTTTCTTGATCATGATATTCATTTCCTCCTTCTTTTTTTTCTCCATCCTTTGCATCATTACCATTCTTTGAAATCCCTTCCACTTTTCAACTTATTCACTTTCTTTTTGCATTTTTCTTTTTTTCTTCTTTCTTGTTCTTGTCTTTCCTTTTTATTCATTTCTTTTCTCCTTTTGTTCCTTGAAACCTTTTTCAAACCCCTCGTATCTCCCTCAAATTTATGTTTTTAGCCAATTATTTCACAAGAGTATTAGGGAAAGCTCGGGTGCCAAGAGAGGGTCAAGACGGAACGGGTAAGGGCTTGTAACATGGTAATAAAATGAGAAAGGTTTTAGGTTCAAATGGGTTGACTAGGGATAATAACATTGGTGGGTCATGGGAAATTTTCAAGCGGGTCATGGAGAGCCTACAATTACTTCTCAAACCAAGCAAAACTTAAAATTCGCCTAGAAACACATTCGGGGCAAGTTCTAGACCATTAGCACGGGTACTTGGACTTGAAATAAAAACATCTCACCTATCACACAACTGGATTGTTAAAATGGATAAAGTCTAGGGCCCACAACGACCATATTCAAGATTGAAAATCACTATTGTTCGACTAAACAACTTGATGATTGCCTAAGTCAACGCAAGAGTCACAAGGTAATTAACTAGAGCTACTTCTTTCCAGAAAAACTTGTTTTTAACCATAATCACGTAGTTAAATGTGTTGGTACCAAGTGAATCATGTTTGACTCTTTCATTCATTAATATTACTATTCTTACCTAAACACCAAACAGACTCAATCCCTTAAGAAGGTTGTCACGCCATTCATCGTTGGGAAGAATCACCCCGTTCACACAAAAATTGCCTTTCGAAAGAATTGTGTCATTAAGAAAACCAAAGGCTTATTGACTATTAAAAGCATAAAAAGAAGATATTAGGCTACACAAGAAGCTACTAAATTAAACATAGACTAATAAGGAAATAAAATAAAGAAGCTACAAAGAAAGCTACTTAAGACATAAATGAATGTACATAATAAGAGGGGGAACGATAGAATATATACATCAAATAGAGTAAGAGGGAAGAATATATACATAATTAAAAGGAAAAAGGAAAACATCATCAATTATTACAAACTAAATGTCAAATATCCAAATATCAAATAAACTCCACCCCCCCCCCCCCCGAATAAAAAATAACATTGTCCCCAATGCTTAACAAAATAAGAATAAGGAAGGGTAAAAGTAAAGAGGAGTCCCTATGTGGTCTTGGACATCTCTGTGTCCATAGCAACGCAACCAACCTCAGCCTCCTCTAACTAGATCTCATCATCCTCGGCTCTGGGAGTAGGTGGGTTGGTGAACATCTGCCGCACCGCCTCAGGAGTGTCGGCAGCCAGGTCTGGCTCCTCAGACTGGCCAGCTGGTGCCACTGATGTTGAAGGTACTGCTGGATCTACTGGTGCTGCTGGATTTGTGCCCGTCGGCATGTCAAATGGAAGGTCTCCATTGTTGATACCCAATTGTTTCCCTTATATTTTTTCAAATACATATATACACTTTTAAAATAGTTCATATACATCATCATTTGATTTATAAGCATATACAAGTATATTTCATAATTTTTAAAGGATTTAAATCAATTTTGTTTTTGCATTATATTATATAAATATCTATTAATTACCATACAAATTATTTATATGATGACTTTATCATCTAAACTTATCATTTACACTCATATTAGGTTTAAATATTTGTAGTGCATTTCTTATAATTACATTTGCATTTTTCCATTATAAATTGCACATTTTGCAATAATAGCCCAGATGAATTACATTATTTATACAGAAAATAACTTTTTATATTTTTATAATGTCAAATAATTATTTTTAATTATTTTCATGCACAAATAATATTTTTTTTATTTATCTATTAACTTTATAAATTATTTATTTATTAAAATTGGATATTTAAAATCTGGCCCTAATCCTACAATTAATTTTGGACCTAAACTACCCAACTACCCCAGGCCCAGTACCCTTAGCCATTCAATTAAACCCGACCCAGCCCCGCTCAAATCCCAGTTGTTGATCAAAAATGATAAAAAATGATCAACAACTCATAAACATCCCCCCACTTTCCTTATATCCCCATCTCCCAAACCTTAACCCCATTTCTCCTAATCCGTCGCCTCTCTACTCCCTCTTCTGAAGAGCCCTAGCCCACCGCCTCTCCAAAATCTCCCCCCCCCCCCCAA
>ML351962.1:79389-113954 GCA_005239505.1 Nicotiana paniculata
CAATCCCGTTTCTAATGGGATTTTTTTCCCATTTACTTACTATTTCAACATTTTTTCTTTATTTGTTGACTCTTTAAATATTACTTAGTACTTGCCTAAACATGGCAAGTACCCCACTTTGATTCTGTCTTAATCGATCTTCATCTCTTGAATCTGGACGACACTAAGTCAACACACATTATTTTATGCCTTGTGAGCCCGATTTGTTTGTATCTTGCTTATTCGTACTTAACCCTAAGGTTAGGGTTTACAGATTCTCTTTTGATTCGAACAAAAACTGGTTCAAGCTTTGATTTTGAGTACTATCTTGTCTATATTCGCCTTATTATGTGAGAATCTGCCTATTTCTATCGATTTCTTTTACTTTCCCTAAATTAGGGTTTCAGATCCTTTTTAATCGAACCAAATCTGGTTCGATTTTGTGTTCTCTTTTGAATGATTTCGTATCTATGTTCATTTTATGCAATATGTGATTCTTTGCCTTTATTTTCTACCGATTTTGTGTATTTTTACCTAAAACTAGGGTTTCAAATTTTTCTTCCTTACTAATTTAAGTGCTTGCGTTTTTAGTGTTTGAATTAATTATTTCCATTTTTATGTGTTCAGCTATTACACTATTTAAACCCTTCCCCACTCCTCTTTGATAAAAAGGGGGAAGTTCAAAAAATTCCTTAAGAACACTACAAAAATTAAGGCTTTTTGCTTTTCACTCTTGAATAAAAACTTGTTCTTTATTCTGATTTCTGGCCGGCTGAAAGCCAAGGCCAGAAATTGTTAAGTTTCTAATTTTTTTGGTGATATTCACAATATCATTGGATTTCCTTCTTCTTTGCTTCATCTTAACTGGTGAATTATCAGACCTTTGTCGTTTCATTATGATTTTTTTTAATGTGTTACTTCAATTAGACTATATTATGCTATTACATTTTGTAGTTTGAGACATGCTTAAATATACTTTGAGTCTGTTAATTCCATCTTGCTTAACCCATATGTCACTAATAGTAATATCTTGAAGTTTAAGTTTGTTATTTGAACATGTTCTCATATCTCCTGCTATTGAATAGTTAACTATGTATAGATGTATGCATTAACAAAATTACAAGTCTGTTTGTTGAATCTACTATAATGTGACCTGTTTGATCTTGTTTTCATCATATTTTGACACCTCTAATAACTTCCCTAATTAGTTTTTAGCCTGTCGTGATCTATTGCTAATTTGTTTTTCCTATGACACTAGTTTCTACACTTAGCCTAATCCGGATCCTCTGTTATCACTATAAATCTGTCTTATGCCTTGCCTTGTTAGCATGTAATTGAGTTTATTTCCTTAAAATTGACTAAGTCTGCCTTAGTTCAAGCATGTTTGTTGTTTGTTTGTATATGTGATTATGCCTTCAGTGGATCTCCTAATCCCATTCTACTCCCCTGGTCCTTGTGAATTCTTATTCTTAGCCGGCTGAAAGCCAAGGTTACTTAGGTTCCGTCCTTGGACCTCCCTAGTGTGAGCACTACTCAGGGTTCATATGAGACCCTTGTGAACTCTGACACACTAGGACCTGGTCCCTAGTCTTTCCCTGAATTGTTTCTGATCAACCTCTCTAGTGTGGGCACTGCCCTGGGCTTTTGAATCCCTTGGGAACTCTAACACACTAAGGTCCTGGCATATGTATGCTCAGCCTTGATATATGTCCAATGGGCGAATCTCTCAACAGCTGGTTACTTTGTATTTCTGAGCATAAGATTTTGGAGTTGTTGTGATTTGAAGGCTTGGCTTGTCCAAGTGTATCTGGGCCTGTTGTAGGCTCCCTATAGTTATTTAATACATTCAATTCTGGTATGTAATTATTATTTGTAATAACAATTCTGGGGTGTTGTTGAAATTGGGAAGGGGTTCTTATTTTACATTTGATAAAAGGTAGAAATCCTGCCTATAGGTTTGATACCGTATTGTTAAATGTTGTATGTTAGAAATCATGCCTATATGTACCTTATTATGGTCAGTCATCGTATGCTAGCAGCCATGCCCATAGGCTCAATGTTTGGTTCAATGATGTTCTATTTTTGCTTGTTAGAGACCATGCCTATAGGAAATGGTATGATTCAATATATGTGCAAAATCCTGTTTTATACTATTCTGTTCATGATTTATAGAAATCATGTCTATAGGATCTAAAATTGGATTAATTGTATAAATCATGCCTATAGGCTTGAATCAATTTGATTATCATTTCCGCCCCTTTATTCATAAGTTTCCAAACATTGTGTTGTTACCCTCACTAGAAAGCATGCCTATAGGATTAAAACAAGTAATTCTAGATATGTTTATGTGACTGCCATTGTTCATTATCGCATAAAACGCCTAGATATCATGCTAGTAAGGTTAATCTCATTATGCTAAAAATAGTAGGCAAACTTATGTAGGTTTTGGAAATCACACTAAGAAACTGACTTTGCGCATGACTGTTTGCTCATTCATTCAATATCACATAGAGATCTTGCCTATAGGATTCTACTATTTAATTAATTAAAATCTGTCAAAATATTAACCAGTTTGGCGTGCATTTGATGTCTAAATGAGGAGGCTAACTTGAGCCCATACTTGCTTCTATTTGAAAGTCCTAAACTGTTTTAGGATGTTGCTTAGTATTTTCTTTTTTTAGTAGCGTAAGTTAAGGTCTAGAACCACCCTGAAATAGAGGTCCAAATGCCTCCTGGACCATAGGCCTGGGACGGGTAGCGCATGCATAGGGTACGACTTAGAATTAACTAAAGCGCTTTAGGTAAACAACTTAAAGATAGTAATCGGGTAGCAGGAGATGATAGTCTGTGCCTGCTGAATAATATGAGTAACACCCCGTATTGAGGGGGTTACGAAGTATTATTTATATTGCACGGGGTGAACCTTTTGGCTAAAAAACATAGGACCCCTCATTTCTGTTTAAAGTAATTCTTTTATTTGTCCAAGTGTTTCTTTTCTCTTAGACTAATTCATATAATTCGATTTCATCTGGGACCCACCGTTGTGGACCTCGAGGAGTTCCTAACACCTTCTCCTCAAGGTAATTTGAGCCCTTACTCGATCTTTGCTGACACAAACTAGTAATCCTGAGTCATTTGCAAATAGGTGCCCTTACGCACCTTAATTTGTTAGGTGGCGACTCTCTCTTTTAATACCCTTCATTTAAAAGAGTTTTCACGTGTCGAAACACGATTTCGTGAGAAAAAAGGGAGCAACACTCATCGGTTTCTATCTTTGTCACTTCTTTCCTCAGTCTCTCTACTTCATTCTTGGATGCTTGGGATTTTCTTATCTTCCTTACATGCTTCCCAAGATCCTCAATCACTTCTCCATGTTCCACCAAAGTGTCCATGATGGTCCCTTGGTTCTCCAAAATATTCTTCAAAGTGTGCTCCACTGTCGGAGGAATTTTGGGTGCCAGGATGGATGACTGTGCTGCAACAGCACTAGATAGGTAAGTCAGCTTTATTATGGTTGTCTGCCTCCAGTTGTTGAGGCTTGTCAATGTCTGGGAGACTCGCAATGCAGATAATAGTTGAGTGCATATGGGCACCAGCTTCAAAGTCGATGCTTAAGGCATTGATGGTGAAAGACCAAAGGAAGAAGGTGGAGGCGTTGTAGCAGCATCAGAAGGGTAAGCGAAAGTAGATGGCATGTCAGTCGTTTCAACAGCTACCCTGGAAGGCACTTCATACTGGCCTGTAGTAGTAGAGGATTGACCCTTATTCCTTGGGTTTCCATCACCCATCAAAGATTACCATGAGAAGGGCTTCTTCACGCCCGCACCTTGGTATCAAAACTCCTTGGATCCACACCCGCATCCGTAAGGTACTCAATGATAGTGTTGGGATACAGGTAGGAACCTTCACCTGACATGTTGACTGACATGATGGCACCCACATTGATTGGGTACCCATACATGATCGAGGAGACTAGAACAACTCGCAAAATAGACAGATTTGTTTCATTCTGGTATGGGTCTATTCTGCTACACACAAACATCTGCCATCTCAAATAACCACGGGCGAGCTGCATCACCCATAGCCAACTTTTCCGAATGTTGCATTAAGAAAATTGCAAAATTATAAAGAGGAATTGAACATACCAGTGATGAAATGGTGTTACGGAATGATCAAAGATGATGAACGAAGTGTCAGATGAGTGAATCAGTTGAGTGCACTATTTTTGCCTTTGTTTTAGTATTTTCGAGTTTGTAAAGTTTTAACAGTACAATGATACCTACTATTTATACTTAACGTGAAGGCAAAAGGTTCAAGAGATGAGTGTGTCCACATAATTCCTTCTGCACTCCGCACTCTGATATATGTCTGCATTTTCCCTTTGATGATTCTGCGATTTGCATAATTACATGTGTGGCTGTAGATTTTGGTGCGGACCGCACATTTCCTTATGCGGCCGCACTTTGGCTATTTTTATAACAGACAAACTTCAGAGAGTTTGCAATTTTTTATTTCCAGTTGTGCGGCCGCAAATCCCTTCTACTGTGACACTCCAAATTGTGCGGTCTGCACTTTTTCCATACTTAGCCAATTTTTCTAAGCACAGTCCCTGAAAAACACACCCATTCCTGCAACACACTTCAAAACCAGTTAGCACAAAATAAGACCTATCTAAAGAAGAAGAAAAAAAAAGAAAAAAATAAACATGGGTTGCCTCCCAAGAAGCACCTGATTTAACATCGCGGCACGACACGGATTACCATCACTTCAAATGAATCACTGCTACCACGTGGCCATCATCAACTTGTCCCAAGTAATGCTTCACCCGGTGATCATTTACTCGGAATACCTCATCATTTTTGTTTTTCAAGCCCAATGCACTAAAAGGTGTCACACCCACAATTTCAAAAGGAACACTCCATTTGGATTTCAGCTTTCCGGGAAACATCCACAATTGTGAGTTGAACAATAACACAAGATCTCCCACTTTAAATTCCCTGTTTCAGATGTATTTGTCATGAATGTACTTCATTATTTCTTTGTACAAGGACGAGCTTGCATATGCATGGTACCAAAATTCATCTAGCTCATTCAAATGTGCAACGCGCAATGTAGCAACTGTATCCCAATCAAGATTTAACTTCTTCAAAGGCCACATGTCCTTGTGCTCAAGTTCCATCAGAAGATGACAAACTTTGCCAAACACCAACAGGTTGAGAGACATTCGGATAGGCGTTTTGAAAGCAGTCTGATAAGCCCATAATGCATTATCAAGCTTCTTTGACCAATATGTCCGGTTAGCATTCACTGGCTTGGATAAAATACTCTTGATCTCCATGTTAGAGACTTCCACTTGTCCGCTTTCTTGAGGGTGATAGGGAGTTGTGACTTTGTGGGTGACACCATACTTGCTAACCAAGGTGTCAAAATCTCTGTTGCAAAAATGCGACCCCTCATCGCTTATGATGGCCCGCGGAGTACCCAACCTTGTAAAGATGTTCTTTTTAAAAAATGCCACCACACTTCTTGCTTCATTGTTGGCTAGAGCAACGGCCTCAACCCATTTTGACTCATAATCCACCGCTACGAAAATATAGGTGTTCCCACAAGATCTTACAAAAGGTTCCATGAAGTCAATACTCCACATATCAAAAATATCAATTTCCAAGATGGTGGTGAGGGGCATTTCATTTTTCTTTTAGGTACCACCGGCCCTTTGACATTCATCACAATGCTTGACTAGATCACTTGTATCCTTGTAGAGAGTAGGCCAATAGGATCCACAACTCAACACTTTGGCCGCCGTTCTTTCTCCACCATGGTGATTACCATATGGTGAAGAATGAGTCACGCCCCAAGAATTTAAACTTGTTCCTCCTCCGGCACACATCTTTTAATCACTCCATCGATACAAATTTGGAAGTGGTACGGTTCATCCCCATAATAGTCTTGGCAATCCTGTTTGAGCTTCTTCCCTTGGTTTAAAGATAACTCATCCAGGATAATACCACTCATAAGATAATTTGCTAATCAGCGAACCATGGAATCTCGGTCATTGAAATGGATAGAAGTTGTTCATCGGGGAAGTAGTCATTTATTTCAAGGCCATTATGTAGCCTTCCCTCCTCTTCCAAACGATACAAATGATCTGCCACTTGGTTTTCACTGCCTTTACGGTCTTGGATGTCTATATCAAAATCTTATAATAAAAGCAGTCGTCTCATTAACCAAGCCGTAGAATCTTTCTTGCTCTAAGGTATCGAAGTGCCGCTTGATCCGTGTGGACAATCACCTTTGTACTCATCAAGTACGGGCGGAACTTCTCCATAGCAAAAACAATAACAAGGAGCTCTTTCTCGGTCACAGTGTAATTGACTTGGGCATCATTCATGGTATTACTAGCATACTAGAACGGATGAAAGAACTCGTTGATATGTTGCCCCAAAACTGCTCCAACCACCACATCACTAGCATCACACATGAGTTCAAAAGGCAAGCTCCAATTCGGGGCGGTGATAATAGGAGTAGTTGTCAACTTGAACTTGAGCAATTCAAATGCTCTCATGCAATCCTCATTGAAGTGAAATTTGGCATATTTCTCCAAAAGCTTACACAAGGGGTTCACCACTTTGGAAAATTCCTTGATGAAACGCTGGTAGAACCCCACATGACCCAAGAAACTTCTCACTCCCTTCACGGATGTTGGATGTGTAAGTTTAGAAATCACCTCTATTTTTCCCTTGTCGGCCTCAATCTCCTTCTTTGAAATCTTGTGGTCAAGGACAATACCCTCTTCGACCATGAAATGTCATTTCTCCCAATTCAACACCATGTTTGTCTCTTCACACCTTGCCAATACCTTATCCAAATTTTCCAAACAATCATCAAAGGAATCCTCAAATACAGAAAAATCATCCATGAAGACTTCAAGGTAATCCTCTACCATATCCGTAAAGATCGCCATCATACACCGTTGGAAAGTTACCGGTGCATTACATAAGCCGAATGACATCCGCTTGAAAGCAAAAGTGCCATAGGGAGTGAAAGTTATTTTATCTTGATCTTCTGGGGAAATAAGGATTTGGTTGTAGCTCAAATATTCATCAAGAAAGCAATAGAACGCCCGGGTGGTAAATCAATCAAAATCCTCCTCCAAATTAATCTTGTGCATGCAAAATGCGGGTCTTATTCCCGGAATATCTGCTAATGTCCATCCAATAGCTTTCTTTCTCTTTTGTAGCACCACCAATGTAAAGTCTACCTGCACGTTAGTCAAGCAAGAGGAAAGAATAACCGGTAAAGTATAACAAGGGCCAAGGAATTCATACCTGAGATGTGGAGGCAATGGCTTCAACTCCAAAATGGGAGGATCCTCGATTGAGGGCTTTGTTGGAGGAGTCTTCCGATTTTCAAGATCCAAGGATAATTTGCGGGGTTCATAAGTGAACGACCCCATTCCTTGCAATGCATTCACACATTCCACAAAAACATCAATCTCGTCATCATCAAGGTTAAGAAATATGGCCTCCAATGTATCATCAACATTCATCATGGCACTAGTACCATGAATAATCACACCGGTCACCAAGTCCACAAATGAACACACTTCATTGCTATTCGATTTCCACATAGATTTGCACACGTGGAACACCACCTTTTAATCACCCCACCCAGAAAGTGAGTTCACCAGCTTCCACATCAATAAAAGCCTTTCCTGTAGCAAGGAAAGGTCTACCAAGAATAATAGGCACCTCATAGTCCACTTCACAATCAAGAATCACAAATTCACCGGGAGAATAAACTTGTCAACTCAAACCAATACATCTACAATAACCCCCAATGGTCTCCTCATTGTACGGTCGGCCATTTGTAATCTCATAGATGTAGGTCTTGGTTGCCCAATTCCCAAAATCTTGAAAACCGAGTAGGGAGTCAATTTGATACTCGCCCCAAGATCACAAAGAGCCTTTGCAAAGTTTTCACTTCCAATTTTACAAGGAATAGTAAAAGCGTCGGGATCTTCCAACTTTGGAGCCATCAAATGCACAATTTCACTCACTTGGTGAGTCACTTTTATAGTTTCAAAATTCATCAATCTCTTCTTTGTCACCA
Organism: Nicotiana paniculata; assembly: GCA_005239505.1. NCBI lineage: Eukaryota > Viridiplantae > Streptophyta > Magnoliopsida > Solanales > Solanaceae > Nicotiana > Nicotiana paniculata. The sequence goes on from ML351962.1 coordinate 87,481, forward strand.
AGTCTTTCATAAACTTAGAATATCCGGGCATTTTCTCCAAAGCTTCAACCAAAGGCACATTTATAGAGAGACTCTTCATCATATCAATGAACTTCTTGAATTGATTCGCGCCATTTTTCTTGGCAAGCCATTGAGGATAGGGAGGAGGTGGCTTAGGCAATGGTGCCTTAGCTCGTTGCACTACCTGTTCCGGTATGTCAATCACATATTCCCTAGAAGGTTTCACATCCTCTTGAGTCTCTTCCACCGAGTCATCAATATCAATCCGCACATTATCATTTCCTTGCACCACATTGTTCAGGATCTCCTCTTCTTCTACTACTTGCCCATCATCCACGAGTTGCCTTTGACTTGAGGTAGGTACATTTTCACCTTTTCCACTTCTTGTAGTAACAACCATGGCATGTCCCGAAGTGTTCCCACCCTTCAGGTTCACCATCGTATCACTTGGTAATGCCCCGTTAGGACGCAAATTCAAAGCTTGAGTGATTTGACACATTTTCAGTTCTAAGTTACAGATTGATGTAGTGAGAAGCAAGTTGGGCATCGGAATCGACATTCTACTCCATCATATTCTTGAACATATTTTCAATGCGACCTATTTCATTATTCGAGGAACTTGGACCATGAGAAGGATAAGGAGGTGGATTGCTCGCTTGTTGGTACATCGGGGACATTTGAAAACCCGACCCCCGATTTCATTGATTGTTGTTCCAACCTCCTTGGTTGTTGGCTCCCCAATTTCCTTGATTGTTATTATTTTGCCAATTCCCTTGGTTGTTGCTTCCATTCCAGTTGCCTTGATTGTTTCCACCATTCCAATTACCTTGGTTGTTAGAATTCCAACTGCCTTGATTGTTTGAATGTCTCCATTGTTGTTGACTAGGGACTTGATAGTTGTTTCTTTGCCATTGAAAGTTGTTCACATATTGGACGTTTTCATCTTGATCATTTTAAGAATCCCCTTGATCATACCCACTATCATCTTGCACAACATTGTCTACTCTTTGTTGAACTTGTGGACTTCTCGTTCTTCTCTTAATTACCATCATATTAACTCCCTCCATAACATTGACTTGCCTCAGGTTTTGCACTTGTTGAAGCTGAGACTTTGCCAATTGGTTCATGGTGGTTGTCAACTCGTCTGTGGCTTGCCGTGATCATGCAACTCTTTGTGAAGAAGAATCACATTTGGATCACCTTGTGGAACATTGGCTCTAGATTTCCACGCTTATGAAGTATCCACCATCTCATCCAAAATATCACATGCCTATGCATATGTCATAGTCATGAAGTTCCCACCGACAAGTTGATTCACTACACATTGGATGGTGGTATTGATCCCCCACTAGAAAGTTTGTTGAATCATGTTCTCCGTCCCATTGTTCTATTTCTTTCCCATATCTCGTGTAGCTGTTCATTGGTTCTTGCTTGAATGCTAGGATTTCATCCCGAAGAATAGTCATGTGCCCAGGAGAGAAGTACTTTGAAATGAATTTCTCCGCAAGTTCATCCCAAGTCCGAATGGAATTATTTGGAAAACGTTCTAAACAATCTAAAGCTTTCCCCCATAGAGAGAAGGGAAAAAGCCTTAGACTCAAAGCATCCTCGGAGACATTTGTTTGTTTGCTTCCCCAACACGTATAAACAAACCCCTTCAAGTGTTTATATGCATTTTGACCCGGTGCACCGGTGAAGATCTCGAGCAAAGTGATCATCACGTTGGTTATTTGAAAGTTGTCCGCCCTAATATAGGGTGGGACTATAAAACTTTGATACCCTTCATTCGGTAACACCCGGTGTGAAACCGCTCGTGGTGGAGGTCGGGTGGAAAGTGAACATTTTCATTACGCGGTCGGCCTCTCCTATTAGCTTGAGGTTCGAGAGGGACCTCATCCATTGCATCATCATCAACGTCCCCCCAACATTTATGTTTCCGAGCTCGTTGTTGGCCATGATTACACCTGCAATACTCACAAGTTAGTAACAAGGAAGGAAAATGAGATAATTCACACACAAAACCAAATATATAGCCAAATCCGTTATTAGCTCCCTGCAACGGTGCCAAAAATTGGTCTCGTCCAAGCCACGCCTCTATTTGAGGTTGTGAAACGATCGGAGCAATAATATTACCCAACAAGGATTCGGGGTTGATTTTCCACAGGGAGCTATAAATGGGACTAGGAGTATATATTTGAGTGAATGAGCCTGAATTATCTTGGGGTACACTTCCACAAAAGTTGGTTTGTTATAAAATCTATTTTAAACTATGAATGACAACTAACGATTAAAACTAGCAAATTGTTTTTGATTGTTTTCCAAATAGTAAAAAGGCCTAGGGCTATGACCTTCACCTAGGTGTTCACTTAATGGATTGTAATCCTTAAAGCTTATTTTCTTGGTCGGGGTGGATTATAGCTATCAACACTCGATTACCCACTCAATACCTCTCGGTCAGAGAGTGATTTTGCCCAATTTGTCTTTCTCAAGTCCAAATGGGTATTGTACAAAATAGTTGATAATAAGTTCAAGTCGGGTTTTAGTATCTCTTGATTCAACACTTTAATTGGGTTTATCAATCTCTCGATTGATCCAGTTCCTTGCTAGCCATATTTTTCTAGACGAAGTCTCTCTTTCTCAAGAAGAAACCAAGTCAATTAGGTATGAAATAATGTTCGCAACCATAAAATCCTCAATTAAAAGCAAGAACATGGCTACATAATCAACACTCAATCATAAACAAGTAATAAATCAAACATTCATTAAGTTTACACGCTAGGGTTGGGTCACAACCCCAATAAAAATATAGCTACTCATGCTTAAAATATAAGATAAAGAAGAAGCGATAATTAAATTCATATTAATGATTGAAATGTTAAAACTAATATTCAAAAAGCTCAAAATAGCTAAAATAACTAAAAGAAGCAAAGAAAATGGATGCTGATGTCAAAAGGTAGAAAAGTTAACCTAAAAAGGTGAAATTATTCTATTTATACAGCGCTAAAATTTTCGGACAAAATTGCCCTCTTTGGAGGTTCTGCGGCCGCACAATTCCATGTGCGGTCCGCACTTGGATTCAGTCTTGACAGGAGTTGGATCTGTGGCCGCACAATTCTGAATTGCGGCCATATCTCTCATATTCTGCGGTCCGCACATTTCTGAGTGCGGCCACACAGGGCTCTTCTGCGGACCGCACATTTCTGAGTGAGAGCGCGTTAGCTGACTTTTGCGGTCGCACTTTCTTTAAGCTTGGAATGAGAACTCTCTGAACTTATGATCTTGCTTAGATTCTGTGGCCGCACATTTCATTTGCGGACCGCACTTTGCACTTGGGCTCTGATAAGTTTTCCTTAAGAATCTGCGGTCCGCACTTTGAGCTTATGCGCCTGATTTTGTTCTTGAGTTCAAATCACTCCCTCTTGAGTCAGATTTCATCTTAGTGGCTCATTTCCAATTACTCCTCCAATAAGCACATTTAATCAGTTTTTGGGAATACAATTAAACATTTTTGGACAAAAACGACTGTAACAAGGTGCTAATAAGTAGTCATAATCCCCACTTATCAAAGATTCTATTAGGCCTGCTCATAACTTCTTAGGCCACCATGAACCTAGTGACGTGATACCATGTTATCATGACCCAATTTCCCCTATAGGTCGTGATGACGCCTAACATCACCGCTAGGCAAGCCAACAGTGAACTAACCACATGATTGTTTCTTTTAACATTTTTGAAATAGTTGATTTTTAATTAGTGCATAAATAGCAAGTAAAATTTAATAAGATGAGAGATAAATAATTTTAAGAGAAAATGAGGTAAATATATATCAAAAAATCATCTTGTGTCTACTAGCATAATTTTCAAGACCTGGTGTCACAAGTGTATGAGCTACTAGTATAATATACAAAAAAAAATACTACTCTACTGTCTGAAGTGAAATAGACAGAAAGTAAAATCAAAAGGAAGACTTCGGGTGTTGCAAAACGGGCTCGGAAGGCAGCTCACCGCATAGTCTCGTGGAAATCAAGGGTGCGCGCCGGACTGATAACCAGACGCACCTACCTCAGATCCTGGACGATTAGTACGGAAGTGTAGCGTGAGTACATAAACAACATGTACCAGTAGGTAATTAGTCTAACCTTGAAGAAGTAGTAACGAGGGGTCGACTTCGACACTTACTATGGGCTAATAATAAAATATCGAAATTATAATTAAGCATGGATTATATAAATACAGCTGAAAACTCAATAACAAGAAATAAATAACTAATTTTTTCGCTAATAGTAAATCCCAAATTTATTTTTATCATTTAACAAATTAATCTCTCAAGCCAATGAAACAATATCAATTATAATTGGGCTCCTTGTATTTATTACGCACAAATTATGCTGAGGTCGTGCGGCCCAATCCAACATGCAAATATATAAATTGTGCACTGCCAAGGGTCAAACTACACGAACCATAGATGCATCTATTCTATTGCCGAGGCATTCGTCCCGCTCCACAAGAATAGAAAATACTTTATAAATAACTGATTCAAAGATTATTAAGAGGCTAATATTTAAAGAAATACAAATTCTCATTAACGGTCAAGTAACCCGTCCAAAAGTTAATTAAATATAATTCGACCTTTACAATTCCTTTATCAAGTCCCAATATGATTTAAGCACTTAAATTAACAAGTAGAGTGCAAATACCGCAAGTGTAAAACGATTCGGGTTCTAAACTACCGGGACATAAGCATAATTAGTAGCTACACATGGACTCTCGTCACCTCGTGCTTACGTAGCTCCCACAAATAAAAGAAAATATTAAATCAATTTGTGTCTGGGGTTAATTCCCTATTACAAGGTTAGAAAAGAGACTTACCTCGCCTCAAAGCTTACTTTCCAGTCCACAATTATGCTTTAAACCCTCAACTCTGTGCCAAACAACTCGAAACTAGTTAAATGTTATATAAAATAATCAATACATGCACAAAAGTTCATATTCTAACTATTAAAGTGATTTCCCAACCCTAATTGAAGAATTCCTAAAATTCACCCACGGTCCACGGGTCCAGATTTCGAATATTTTTGAAGAAAGTCATTACCCATAACCTCACAAACTCAAATATATAATTTTTACTGTATTCCTTAACTATTTTTGTGGTTAAATCCCATTTTTATCAAAACCTAGGTTTTTCATCAAAACCCATAATTTCAAAAATTTTACATGTTAAATCTATTCATAATCTATGTATTTAACTCATATTTTATAGAAATTACTTACCTCAAGGTGTTACGTGAAAAACCTCTCTAAGAGCTCCAAAAATCGCCCAAGGAATAAAATAAATGAGCTCAAAATGCCTAAGTCCCGAAATAAATGCAGTGTTCTGCCTTCTGCGATTTTTGCACCTGCGGTGACTCTGCCGTACTTGTGGTACCTCACCTGCGGTGCTAGATCCTCTTCTGCGGAGTTCCTCAAGCCCAACGAGGGCCGCTTCTGCTGATGGAATTTCCGCTTCTGCAGTCCCGCTACTGCGACGAGCGGGTCGCTTCTGCGTCCTCCCCAACCGCACAGCATCTGCGTGTTCGCAGGTGCACACGTAGACCAGCATCTACGATCCATGGACAAACATCCCAAAACCGCTTCTGCAGCACAACCCACGCGCCTGCGGGCTCACACCTGCGGCCCAAAGCTCGCAGGTGCGGGCACACCAGAACTGGAGCACCAGCAGCCCTTTTTGGGTCTTAACTCAATTTGCGCGTCGTCCAAATGACTCCGGGGTCCCGAGGCCTCGTCCGAATGTACCAACAAAATTGAAATGATAAAATGAACTCGCTCGGACCCTCGGAACACATAAAACAACATCGAAACTAAGAATCACACCTCAAACCAAATTGAATCAACTTAGGAACTTCAAGTTCTTCAACTTACTCCGAGCGTGCCGAAACATACTTAAACTACTCGGAATAACACCAAATTTAACGTGTATGGATTAAATCACCACACGGAATTATTCCCAAGCTTGGAATTCCAATTGGACCTCGACAAACCTAAACCTACCTCAAACCAAATTTAAATAACTTTAAAGCCTTCAAAGAGCCAACTTTCACTATTAGACGCTGAAATGCCCCTCGGTCATCCAAAATCTAATCCGAACATACGCCCAAGTCCAAAATCATCATAAGAACCCATTGGAACAGTCAAATCCTGATTCTGAGGCTGTTTGTTCAAAACGTTGACCAAAGTCAAATTTAGGTCTTTTTGCCAATCTTAAGGAACCAAGTGTCCCGGTTTCAACTCAACCCCTTCAAAATCACGTACCAACCGTCCTCGAAAGTCATAAATAGTTAAAGCACATAAAGAGAGTCTTATTTAGGAGGACGGGGATCTAGAAAATAAAATGACCGATCGAATCGTTATAAAATTGACCACTCATTGACGAGGAATCAATGACTTCTAATAGAGTCCCATCGTAACTCGGTTTCACAATCAAATCGGTGAACTGCATGCCTCTTGCATGAAATTAAACACTCACTAGAAAGAACCATGATTCGTGATTGTGTTTGTACGTATTGCCCTATACTACTGCGATAGATATTAAACCATGGCAGTCATCGTTTAGATTCTTTAGAATCTTGTTTTGTGCTAAAGAAAAGAAAGGCGTGAAATTCCTTTGTTTTTTCCCCATTTAGTTCCACTCTTCTATGTTCAGCTTATCCAATTAACATAAGATCGACTGTTGCCACCTGTGATGTTTTATTTTAAAGTGAATGTTTGGGCAATTCATAGCACTTAATGTGTGACTACGAGTTTGGGTAATCTTACTATTGACGTATTTTCTAGTATCTAAATAAAGAAAGAAACATGAAACCACGTGGGCTTAGGCATACTTCTTGAAAGTACAAGAGGGGTGAATTGTTTATTTTTAAAGATAGTTATTATTAGTTGACTAATTTACCAATTAGTTGACTAGAAATAGATCGAGATAGTAATAATTACAGAATTAAAATGCAGAAATAAATTACAGGAATTAAAGATACCGGAATTTTTATACTGGTTCGGATACAATATAAATCCTAATCCAGTCCCCTTGGGTTGCAAGGGTGTTCTCTTTCAGTAATTGAGTTTCTTGAGTACAAAGTGAATGGTGTAGTTTTACATCAACTGCTCAGTTTCTATGTCTCTCGTGTTTTTTTGATACAATGCCTCACCGGTGATTTTCTCTCTTTCTTCTCTAACTTGATACACAGACACAGCAGATTTAATAGAACTACAATGTTTGTTTGAAGTAGAACAAAGAGATGGTAAATGGTTTGACCAAAGTATATGTCTTCAAGTCTTGAACGATCATATATATACTTTCCAGGAGGTCTTAGAAAATGGAGAGATTGCAAACCCATGAGATTTGATCCTTGGAAGGAATCACAGATTTATTCTTTCCAAGAATAATGTTAATTCCCGTTGTTCTTCCTTGTAGAGTGGACTTTGACAGCTTTCCATCTTTAACCCGTGATATCCGCCGGATTTCCAATGTTGACCTGTGATTGATTGTCTTTGCCGAAACTTTAGTACTTCTTTCCTTTTTTATCGTTGATTCCTTCTCCTTGATAGCTTCAGTCAGCCTCTGATTGTTATCTTCCTTCAGTTTATCCGTTGATTCCTTCTCGTTGATAGCTTCAGTCAGCCTCTGATTGATATCTTCCTTCAGCTTATCCATAGCTCTTGATTGATTATCTTTTGCCGAAACTTCAATGCTTCGCTCCTTGATGGCTTCAGTCAATCTCTGATTGATATTTTCCTTTTTCACTTTGATTCTGATTGATTTCCTTGAGTTCCTATATCAAACCCAATTATATTATTTTTTATCATTAAAACTAAAATCTTACAATATCCTTCTTTTTGATGATGACAAAATAATATGTATAAACATCAATTAACTTTCCTGTAGTTTTTACTCCCCTCAATGGGTGCAGTTGACTCCCCCTCAATTAGTCAATTCATGTACCTACCTGTAGGAATTATATCTTTTCTCTCCCTTTTTGACATCAGCAAAGAGGTAATACCACTAAAACAGGCATTATAGCTATGACCACAAAACAGGCAATGCAACTAAAGATGGCATGATTAGCATGCGGAGTCATAAAAACAAGCATCCACTCGACTAGTTAGCCAGTCCAAAACAACAAAACACAAAAAAGGGTTATTTTGAGATTTCCACCACTAGTGACACAAGAAATAGGTAAGAGTATTGCAGATGGCCTCCTTTAAACGGTCAAAGCTGGAATTGACTTCAACGGTGACCCTATCAATATTGTCATGAACTTCCTTGAAGGTTTTGACTGCATTTTCTCCAAGTCTCTGAATTCTGACCCTGTTTCCTTCGATATTGTGTGGATGTCACCAACAGTGGACTGAGTGGCAGTAAGGAGATCTTGGATGTTGGTCAACTTGTTGTCAATGGCAGTCAGTTTTTCAATGATAGCAGGATCACTTACACTATGAAGGGAGACAGAGGTTTTGATCTTTGAGTCAGGTTAAACATTTTTTATTTTGCCATACTGCTTCTTCACCCAAGATCCCTTTTCACACACATACACCATACTATCAAATGACCTTGAATTGTAGGATTTTGACACAGAGATAAAAGGGTATTCTTATATGGAGATGTTGTGGGCTTCTAAGATGTAAGAGATGGTCATACCATAAGGCAGACTGGTAGGATCATCAGCACTCTCTATCATGAATTTAGGAGGATAACTTGATTTTGAATTTGGTCACAAGATAATAAACAAGGAAAGTGTCTCTTTGACAGAAGATAGTGAATGATCTAGTTCAAGTAAGAAAAGTAGTTGCAACAATGTGGGCTAAGACACGAGTTTCAAAACTGACATCATTAAGACCTACCTATTTTGGGAGAGAATCAGAGGGGCACTCAGCAATACAACGTTTTGTTTGATCAAAGGATATTTCAAAATCATCAGGCCAAGAGTTTTTGAAAAGCAATGGAAAACTAGAGCACTTACACGAGAAAATTGAGTCAAACGTAGCACAATCAAGAACAATGCGCTTACCCAGAACTAAGGATTCTAACCTATCAAGCTTACTAGAGCGAAGATCTGCATAAAACATTCTCACTAAAGGTTCAGAGACTCTAGGAGGGGGTAAAGAGAAAATTTTTGACCAACCTTGAAAGACAAAAAAGATCTTTTACCTTACAATTGAGGGTTTCCATGACGTCAAGATCAACAATTCTGCCATGAGCAATGGGCTTGACTTTTAGGGCAAGAAAGAAATCCGTGTTTGGGTAATCCCAAAAATTTAGGTCTGATCCTAGGGAGCTTGAGAGGTCTACTTTGGATCTTTTAGGAGTGAGGGTTTCAGGAGGATCTTCCATGGGAATTTTTCCTAGAGCTTTTTCTCCTAAGTGAGAGTAGTTTGAAAGTTCTACGTGTGAAGAGGCAAAACCTTCAGAGTGGTCAGATCCTATGTCTACGGGTTTTGGGGGTTGAGAAGAGGGTTTTTTTCTGGACCGAATACTTTTTTTGGTGGAGGCAGAAAGGGTTTTGGGGTGTTTAGCCATGGGAGAAACTACTTTGAGAAGGTATGAGGGGTTTCTGAAAGATGAAGATGACGAAGTCAGAGACAAGGGGTTCAGAGATTTAGAAGAAAATATTGACGGTTGAGTATATGAAAGGAAAGGGTGTCAGTGAAGAGTCATGATGATTGGTTTTCCTTTATTGAAAGCTGCGATTGATGTGAAAAGAGAGGGAAAAATAGAGGCGGTACATAAATGAGTACACACAAACAAAATTTGAATATTAGTCATATAAGAATTTAAAAATACAAATAGGTCCTAATTTTTTAGATTAAGATAAATAATTCGAAGTAGATCTCTTAAAAGATAGAATCTATCTTCTAGTTGAGGCTTGGTAAAAATATCAGTTAATTGATCAGTAGAACTAACAAACGTCGATTGTATATCTTCTTTGATAACATGATCTCAAATAAATTTATTCTTGATGTCTTTATTCTTTGCCCTAGAGTGATGCACATGATTCTTTAAAAGACATATAGCACTAGAGTTATCACAAAAAATTTGAATAGGTTTAAAAAATAATTCTAAATCACCCAATTTATGAGACATCCATAGTAATTGTGTACAACACTGTTCGATGGCAATGATTCAGCCTCTGTAGTGGATAATGGAACATATCCTTGTTGTCTACTATTCCAAGATATCAAGATTTTCCCAGTAATTGACACGTGCCACTTGTGCTTTTCCTATCTTCGTTATCACCTACAAGATCAACATCTGAAAAATCTTCTAATTTAAAATTGTTAGAACGTGGATACCATAGTCCATAAGAAATAGTTCCAATGAGATAACGAATAATTCTCTTTACTATAGTCAGATGAGACTCCTTAGGAGCTGATTGAAACCCGGCACATTTACAAACACTGAACATAATATATGGTCGACTAGCAGTTAGGTAAAGAAAACAACCAATCATTCCATGATATTTTATTTTATCAACGGGATTTCCCTTTTTCATCTTTATCCAGATTTATTGCCGGTCTAATAGGTGTGCCAATAACTTTAGCATTGCTTATGCCAAATTTCTGAATAAGCTCCTTGGTATATTTCGTCAAGCATGTAAAGGTTCCTTCTTCATATTGTTGGATTTTAAGTTCAAGGAAAAAAGTGAGCTCTACCATCATACTTATTTCAAATTCGCTTTGCATAAGTGTTACAAGTTCCTTGCACAACAAGGGGTTAGCACTACCGAAAATAATATCATCAACATAGAACTGAAGAATAAGATTACCTTCAGATGATCTTTTGATGAATAAAGTATTGTCTACTTTACCTCTTATAAACCCGTGATCAAGTAGAAATGAACTGAGTCTTTCGTACCATGCTCGTGGGACTTGTTTAAGTCCATACAGTGCCTTGGTCAACTTATACACATGATAAAGAAACTTTGAGCCTTCAAATACGTGATGTTTTTTTACATATACTTCCTCCTCAATGAAACTATTCAAGAAAGCACTCTTGACATCTATTTGGAAAAGTCTGAATTTTTTTAATGATGCATATGCAAGAAGAATTTGTATTGACTCCAATCGAGCTACTGGTGCAAATGTTTCATCATAGTCGACTCCCTCCTGTTGAGAGTACCCTTGAGATACTAATCTGGATTTGTTTCTTATGACTCTTCCATCCTCGTTGAGCTTATTTCTGAAGACCCATTTAGTTCCAATTACAGTAGCATCTGCAGGCTTAGTATTAATTTCCATACTTAGTTCTTATCAAATTTATCCAGTTATTCCTGCATAGCCTGTACCCATCTTGAATCTTTGAGATAATCGTCTATCTTCTTTGGTTTAATCTGGGAGAATAAGGCTAAGTTTGCCTTCTTTTTGTGAGCTCCTCTAGTTTTCATCCCTTCACTTGGATCTCCTGTGATAAACTTCTGAGGATGTTCTAGTTCACTCTTCCATTCATTTGGACGTGTTATGCTTGTAGGAGTAGTCGACTCTATTTGTGCTTCTGGTTGATTGTTTCTAATCTCCTCAGTCGACGCTGTGACGTTTTCTACCCTGTTAGTCGACTATGGGAGATTGCTTGACTGAGTTGTTTCTTGATATTCATCTTCATCACCTGCAATAATTCCTTTCTCGGTCGAAGTGTTATTTTCATCAAATACTACATGTACTGATTCTTCTACAGATAAAGTGCGTTTATTATAAACTCTAAATGATCTACTGTTTATAGAATAACCTAGAAAAATACCTTCATCACTTCTTGGATCAAATATCTTTCCACAGTTCGTATGGAGTTTTCTTCAAGATAGGCCTTAAGAGACATCTATTGAGAATATGACAGGCTGTACTTACTGCTTCTGCCTAGAAGTGGTTTGACAATGAATATTCTAGTATCATAGTTCTAGACATATCTTGTAGAATTTTGTTTTTCCCTTCCACTACCCCATTTTGTTAAGGTGATCTTGGGGCTGAGAAATTGTGGGTGTATCCTTGATCATTGCAAAATTCTTCTAATGCTCTGCCTTCAAATTCTTCTCCATGATCACTTTGAATAGTTGTAATAAGATATCTCTTTTCTCATTCAACTCTTTTATAGAAGATCTCAAAGTTTTTCAAAGCTTCATCTTTGTGAGATAGAAAAATCACCCATGTAAAACGTGGGTAGTCATCAACAATAACAAATGCATATTGTTTTCCTCCTATGCTAGCAGTTCTAGTAGGTCCAAACAAGTCCATATGAAGCAGTTGTAAAGGCTTAGATGTGGACACAATGTCTTTTATTTTAAAATAGCTCCTAGTCTGTTTACCAAATCTAACATGCATCATACACGTGACTTCTAGAAAAATTGAGTTTGGTAAGACCAATAACTAAATCATGCTTGGATAGTTTATCTATAAGATGCATGCTTGCATGACCATGTTTCTTATGCCATAACCATGGATCATCACATATGGATGTTAAGCAGATATGGCCATCTATATTTTCAAAACCATCAAGAATGTAGACATTTCCATACCTTTTTCCTGGAAGAATTATATTACATGACTCGTCTTCAATAGCACAACCTATTTTCTTGAACTTTACCTCATATCCGGAATCACACAGTTGGCTTATACTTAGCAGATTGTAATTGAGTCCATCTACAAGATAGACTTCAGTGATATTGCAATTGTTATTGAATGGGACTGTTTCAGTGCCAACTATCTTCCCCTTTGAGTCATCTCCAAATTTAACACTTCCACCATTTATTTTGGTAACCTCTTTGAACAGGTTTTTTTCACCTGTCATACGACTGGAACACACACTATCTAGGTACCATTTTCCTTTGTGGCTCTTTCTGCAGTGTTCCTGCAATATATGACAATTATTTTCTCTTAGGTACCCAAGCTTGCTTGTGTCCTTGTTGGTTAGTATTACTAAGGTTAGGGTTGTCTTTGGTTTCCAAATCCACCCTGGAACATTTGATTTTCGAAAATGACAAAAGGAATTAATATGTCCACTTTTATTACAATAGTGACATACAGAAGATGATCTAATTTTGGACCTTCCACTAGCGCTTGTGGATTCTGATCTGGTTGGTCCTTTTTCAGTTGACTTGTAAGTCGTCTGGTTGTATTTAACAGAACTATGACTGGTGGATTTGCGCATGCCATTGAGTTGCATTTGAAATTCTTGTTGAATTACTTCTTTTTCAACTTCACATACCTCAAGCTTAAGTTTCCAGTCTTTCTTTTCCCTATTGAGTCTCTTTAGTTCATTCATCAACTTTTGAGACTATTTTAAAGTAAGGTCAAGAATATCCTGCAATTTATTGCATCATTCACAGTTATAGGATCTTACCTCGCTTATTTCACCTCGTGCCATATGAAGCAGTTTTCATTTTCATCCTTGCATTCGTGGTCTGAAACATCTTCATCTGTCCAGCAACCTGAAAGTTTATTTATGTCATTTTTCAAGATTGTCATGAAGCAAAGATTTGTTATTTCTTCTAGTTCTGAAACATCTTCATCACTCCAGCTTCCAAAGGACTTGTTCTTGTTAAATCCTCTGGCAACTTTTCTTTTTATATCTGGGCATTCAGCTTGTACATGTTCGTATCTTCTACGCTCGTAGCATTTTTCATCATTCTTGTCCTATTCATTGTATTTCCTGGTTCGCCTAGATGATATCCTTCCTCTTCTTGTGTTTCTGTATCTTCTCATTAAACCGTCCATGCTCCTTGATACCATGGCAATCTCTTCTTCGAGGGTTTTAGGATCATCGTCAATGTCATTTTCTGTACTATCAGTTGTAGCCTTGAAGGTTTTCTTCTTTTCTTCCTGGCTTGTTTTCTTGAGATGGGTCTTTTCAAATGCTATGAGATCTACTAGAAATTAATCATATGGTAGTTTGTTTAAATTTTGTGATTCAAGTGAAATTACTTTTGTCTGCCAGGTGGTAGGGAGACTTCTCAGAATTTTTCGAACTTCATCACCACCTGTATATGGTTTACCAAAATCTTTTAGGTCACTGATGATTTTTCTGAACCTTGCAAACATTTCTTCAATGGATTCTCCTTCTTTCATCTGGAAGAGTTCGTAGTCATGAACCAACATATTGATATGAGTTTCTTTCACCTTGCTTGTTCCTTCATAAGTGACATCTAGTTTATCCCACATTTTCTTAGTTGTATCACAATTGGATATTTTTTCATATTCTTCTCCACTTATAGCATTATAGAGTAGATTTTTGGCTTTACTTTTGACTTGAACAAATGCCATCTGCTCGTCTGTATATTCATCTATATCTTCTGGGTCAGCAGGAGGTTGTGCGGCTACAGGTAGTGGATAGTTCCCTTTCTTGATTACTTGCCAAAATTTTGACATCGTATGACTTTGTATATATTTCCATACGCACTATCCAATGAGAAAAATATTATCCATTAAAATACGGTGGCCTGACTTGTGATGTTCCTTCTTCAAAGAGTGCTCGAACAATTACTTGGTTTGCCATGATCTTTCCTCACAAGATGTTAAGCAAAGAAGTGTGAGATTAGCTCTGATACCAAATGAAAGTACGGGGGGGAGAGGGGAGGGGGGTGAATTGCTTATTTTTAAGGATAGTTATTATTAGTTGACTAGTTTACCAATCAGTTGACTACAAATAAGAGCGAGATAGTAATTAGTACGAAATTAAAATACAGAAATAAAGTACAAGAATTAAAAACACCGGAGTTTTTATACTGTTCGTATTTAATGTGAATCCTAGTCCAGTCCCCTTGAGTTGCAAGGGGTTGCCTTTCAGTGATTGAGTTTCTTGAGTACAAAATGAATGGTGTAATTTTACACCAACTGCTCAGTTTCTATGTCTCTCGTCATTTCTTGATACACTGCCTCACCAGTGATTTTCTCTCTTTTTTCTCTAACTTGATACACAGCAGATGTAATAGAACTACAATGTTTGTTTGAAGTAGAACAAAGAGATGGTAAATGGTTTGATCAAAGTGTGTCTTCAAGTCTAGAACGATCCTATATATACTTTCCAAGAAGTCTTAGAATCTGGAGAGATTGCAAACCCAAAAGATTTGATCCTTGGAAGGAATCACAGATTTATTCTTTCCAAGAATAAGGTTAATTCCCGTTGTTCTTCATTGATGAGTGGACTTTGTCAGCTTTCCATATTTAAGCCTTGATATCCGCCGGATTTCTAGTGTTGACTTGTGATTGATTGTCTTTGCCGAAATTTTAGTACTTCTTTCCTTTTTATCGTTCATTCCTTCTCCTTGATAGCTTCAGTCGGCCTCTAATTGTTATTTTCCTTCAGCTCATCCATTGATTCCTTGTCCTTGATAGCTTCAGTCAGCCTCTGATTGATATCTTCCCTCAGCTTATTCACAACTCTTGATTGATTATCTTTTGTCGGAACTTCAGTACTTCGCTCCTTGATGGCTTCAGTCAATCTATGACTGATATTTTCCTTTGTCACTTTGATTCTGATTGATTTCCTTGAGTCGCTACATCAAACACAATTATATTATTTTCATATTTAAAACTAAAATCTAACACTTCTTTTATTTCCAAAAAGTTATTAGGCGTTTGGACATAAAAATTATAACTATTGAAAAAAGTAATATTTGGAGTTAAGTTGAAAAATGGTATTTCAAATTTAAAATTACAGTTGGGCGTGCATTTCATTTGTAAAAATATTACATTTTGTGAGTGCGAAAAAAGTTTTCCTAAAAATTTCGAAACTTTGAAAAACTCATTTTCGAAAAATTTCCAAAATTTAAATGGACAAACACATTTAAAAAAAAAAAAGAATTATGGACAAGAAACTTTATTCTTTACATGTTGTTTTTTCAATTTTCGTTATTCAAATCAAAATAAGGGCTATTAGCTTTAATTTCATTCCTTTAATTTGTTGATCTGTTTATCTAAATAATGCCTCGATTTTAGCCCTTTAATATTTTGCTTGTAGCCAGCCATGGAATCAGATGTCCTCCATTGATTTGCTTTCTTCATTATATGTAATTGGATATATATATATATATATATATATATATATATATATATATATATATATATGTTTGATCAAATTTGTGAGCGCAGCTCCCAAAGATACTTAGGTTATTCCAAATACATAAAAGGACTGTTGTATATATCGTTGTTATTTTCCCTGCATGCAGCATCTCTCGAGTATTTTTCTCCCTGCACTTGTTCCTTTTGCTATTACTGAACATCTACAAGTACTGGGATTTTCCCTATCTTCATCAACTGTACCGTACGTGTTTGACAATAAGAATGATGCAAATACAATAGGAGTATATTATTCTTTAGTGTTGAATTGTATGACTATCACCTAATAGTGTAAACTATTGGCTAGAGAGCACACTATTATTAATTCTCACATGCGGATCAGACGCTTTTTTTTAGGCCAAAAACGCGTTAAGTTTGTGTCGTATAAGAAAGTTTCGACTTGTTTGTTTAGTCATCTTGCTACTGCTGAATAATTCAAAATTATTCTTTTATCCTTATAATTAAATAAACTTAAATTTGATACTTACCTATTAGGGATATATTAGATATGCCCTAGATCCAATATCATATTTGATGATTTGAACATATTTTTCTGAATGTTGATATAAAAATATATGGTATCTGATATTCTTTTATCATTATTATTAATTGCTTGATTAATTTGATAAGGTCCTTGATTAAATTTTGAGACTTGTCATCGTGATGGAGATCATGATAATGAGAGTAACGTTTCTTATAATTTAATCTAAATTTTGTTCTTGATCGTAGGATTATTAATTTGGATATTAGTAATCCGGTTAGATCAATATTTATGTGATCGTCTTTATTAGATAAAGATTAGTTGATCTCATAAACTAAATCACATAGATAGATGGTGCATATAGAGATATGATCATTGAACCGACTCATTGGATAATTCCTAATGGTTAGAATTACCATAAACTGTCAATAGGATATTCTCTTGAAGAATGTGATGTAAGAGTTTCCTTTGACCTGAGATCGTCATAGTAATTGACAAGTTATTTATTGTGCTTTGATACCAGACACCTATTGTCACGATCCATTTCTGTAGTCGTGATGGCGCCTGTCGTAGAACCAGGCAAGCCACCCATTTTATCTAACTAAATGCAAATTCCCATAAAATGCCCCTTTTTAACAAGTTCTGAAATCAATAATAATAATAATAATAATGACTCCAGTATTTGGGAAAAACCAGTTTCTAAAATTCAAATAAAAGACCAAATCCTACTAATCCCGGATCCAGTGTCACACAGTCATGAGCTGCTAATACTAAATAAAATCAAACGAAATGACTAACACAGTCTAAAAATAAATACGATAGGTAGAAAGAAAAGAGAAGACGAGATCACGGTCGCCAGCTGCTACCTCGTCAACTCTGATGAAACTGATGCGCTCCCTGGCCCGAGCTGAACTCCTCTGTACCTGGATCTGCACACAAGGTGCAAGGGGTAACGTGAGTGCACCAACTCAGTAGTAACGAAACCAAACTACGGGCTGAGAAGTAGTGACGGACTAAACCTCCGACAATTCAAACAACAGTATATAAATTGGACATGACAGTAGGATATCAAGAAATAAATACGATGTATCAAGATATGTCTGTAACCCTGCATACTAGCATGAATGCATATGGAATCATGAATTATGTGTACTCATTAATCGAGCTCTCATAAGGTGGTCCACTCAGTACTAGCATACGGCCTTCAGGACCAGGGAAGTCCATCCCGGATATTATATAAACACAAGTGACACAGTCACTAAGTACTGAGGAAAAAGGCTGATCCAGTCCCCACGGAGAAATCCATTTCCGGAACATAATAACCACGGATAAATCCATCTCCGGAACATAACAACCACAGAGAAATCCATCTCCAGAATATCTGTGTGCTCACTGGGGGTGTATAGACTCCGGAGGGGCTCCTTTCAGCCCAAGCGCTGTATCAAGCCAACGAAGGCATGATTTCAGGATCACTGCGGTGTGCAGTCCGACCTCATAACTGTCTCAAACTAGGATCTAAGCCTCACTCAGTCAGTACCTTCCAGTATCACTTAGAATGCTCTAACATATGCAATGTAGCCCAAACCAATGATAATATAAATAAACTAGCAACTTACGAGACTGAGGCATAAAACATATACTATAACAGGACTGAGTACATGAAAATAATAATCACAGATGGAGACAGCAATAATCGACCATTTCGGTCTAAACACATCGGCATGAAGCCTTAACATTATACTTAGCATGATTTCTATTTTGTTCAAGGTAATTACCACCTTCACGGTACAATATCAATCTGGGATAACCAGTAGACAGTGCTATGGGATGAGCCAGGCTACAAATATTCGGTAAACGCCCGCATGCCCGTCACTTGGAAAGTGCGTCACCTTAATTAACAACAATTATCAAATAGTTTGGGCCATAAAGGACATATCTCGAACCTTCCGGTCCGCATAACTCTTCTGTCTAGACTGCGCCGTGCGAAGTCGCTCTTGAATCAGCTTCACCTTCTCCAACGCATCCTGAACCAAATCTGTGCCAAATAACTTAGCCTCCCCAGGATCCAACCAACCAACCGGCGATCTACACCTCCTACCATATAAAGCCTCATACGGGGCCATCTGAATACTGGACTGGTAGCTATTATTATATGCAAACTCCGCTAGTGGCAGGAACTGATCCCATGAAACACCAAAATCAATCACACAAGCCCGTAACATGTCCTACAGAATCTGAATAGCCCTTTCTGACTGCCCGTCGGTCTGAGGATGAAATGCAGTGCTCAATTCCACCTCAGTACCCAAACCTCTCTGTACGGCCCTCCAAAATTGAGATGTGAACTGAGTACCCCTGTCAGAAATAATAGAAACCGGAACTCCATGCAATCGGACAATCTCCTTAATGTAAATACCAGCCAACCGCTCTGAAGTATAAGAAGTGCTGACAGGAATGAAGTGCGCGGACTTGGTCAATCGATCCACAATGACTCAAATAGCATCAAAACTCTTCGAAGTTCGTGGAAGCCCAACTACAAAGTCCATGGTGATCCGCTCCCACTTCCACTCCGGAATATCTAACCTCTGAAGTAATCCACCTGGTCTCTGGTGCTCATACTTGACCTGCTGGCAGTTGAGACACCGCGCTACATAGTCAACAATATCTCTCTTCATCCGCCTCCACCAATACTGCTGCCTCAGATCCTGGTACATCTTCGCGGCACCCGGATGAATTGAATACCGTGAACTATGAGCCTCTGCTAATATTAACTCCCGAATACCATCCACGTTGGGCACGCAAATACGGTTCCTGCATCCTCATAACCCCGTCATCATCGATAGTCACATCCCGGGCATCACCCCGACGAACTCTATCCTGAAGAACTAACAAGTGGCGGTCATAATACTGTCGTGCCTTAATCTGATCAAATAAAGAAGACCGGGAAGCCATGCTAGCTACCACTCGCGGAGGGTCTGACAAATCCAATCTCACCAATTGACCGGGAAGCCATGCTAGCTACTACTAAAAGGTAAGCCAGGCTCCCCAAACTCTCGGCTCTGCGACTCAAGGCATCGGCCACTACATTGGCCTTTCCCGGGTGATACAGAATAGTTAAGTCATAGTCCTTAAGAAGATCTAACCATCTCCTCTGGCATAAATTCAAGTCCTTCCACCTTAGCAGATACTGCAAGCTACGATGATCAGTGAAGATCTCACACTGTACCCCATACATGTAATGCCGCCAAATCTTTAAGGAATGAACAATGGCAGCTAACTCAAGATCGTGCACTGGATAATTCTTCTCGAGTACCTTCAACTATCTGGACGCGTAGGCAATCACCCTACCGTCCTGCATCAAAACCGCTCCCAATCCAACTCTAGAAGCATCACAATAGACTGTGTAAGAACCCGAACATGTAGGCAATACCAATACTGGAGCTGTAGTCAATGTTGACTTGAGCTTCTAGAAGCTCTCCTCGCACTCATCGAACCATCTGAATGGAGCACTCTTCTGGGTCAACCTGGTCAAAGGTGAAGCAATAGAAGAAAATCCCCTAAATCGACGGTAATAACCCGCCAAAACCAAGAAACTCCTAATCTCCGTAGCTGAGGACGGCCTGGGACAACTCTGCACCGCCTTTATCTTCTTCAGGTCCACCTGAATACCTTCACTAGACACTATGTGACCCAAGAAATCTACTGAACCAAGCAAAAACTAACATTTGGAGAACTTTGCATAAAGCTTCTCCTCCCTCAATCTCTGCAACACAACCCTCAAATATTGAGCGTACTCTTCCGGGCTACGAGAGTACACCAGGATATCATCAATGAACACAATAACGAATGAATTAAGGTAAGGCTGAAACACGTTGTTCATCTAATGCATGAACGTGGCTGGGGCATTGGTCAGCCCAAAAGACATAACCAGAAACTCATAGTGGCCATATCTGGTCCTAAAAGCGGTCTTCGGAATATCCGAATCCTGAATCTTCAGCTGATGATACCTAGAGCTCAAGTCGATCTTGGAGAACACCCTAGCTCCCTGAAGTTGATCGAACAAGTCATCAACACGGGGCAAAGGATACCGGTTCTTCACTGTAAAATTGTTCAGTTGCCTATAGTCAATGCACATACGTATGGATCCATCCTTCTTCTTTACAAACAACACCGGTGCACCCCCAAGGCGACACACTAGGCCGAAAAAACCCCTTATCTAGGAGTTCCTGAAGTTGTTCCTTCAATTCCTTCAACGCTACTAGAGCCATGCGGTAAGGAGGAATAGAGATAGGATGGGTCTCAAGCAATACGTCGATACCAAAATCAATGTCCCTGTCAGGTGGAAGGCGTGGCAGGTCTGCTAGGAAAACGTCCGGGAACTCACGGACCACGGAAACAGAATCAATGGAAGGAGTCGCACTACTAACATCCCTCAGAAAGGCCAGATAAGACTCACACCCCTTCCCAATCATACGATGAGCCTTCAGAAAAGAAATCATCTGGCTAGGCACGTACTCCACCGAACCTCTCCACTCAATCCTTGGCAATCCAGGCATCACTAAAGTCACGGTCTTGGCGTGACAATCGAGAACCGCATGGTATGGAGATAGCCAATACATGCGTAAAATCACATTGAAGTCAACATGCTAAGTAATAATAGATCTGCCCGGGTCTCCCGACCCCCAATAGATATAATACAAGACCGGTACACCCGGTCTACCACAATAGTATCCCCCACCGGAGTCGACACATGAAAAGCTAAAAATAAAGACTCACAGGGTGTATCAAAGAAATGTGCAAAGTATGAAGAGACATATGAATAAACCAGGATCAAATAATATTGCAGCATCCCGGTGACAGACTGAGATAATACCTGTAATCACTGCATCTGAATCCATGGAATCTGGTCTACCCGGAAGTGCGTAGAAACGGGCCTAGCCTCCACCAGACCGACCTCCCCCTCTTAGGCGGCCTCTACCTGACTGACCTCCACCCCTGGCTGCTTGAGCGGGTGGTGTAGTAACTGGTGCTGCAGCTGGAGGCTGGTCTCTGTGCTGATATGAACTACCAGTAAGACGGGGACAATACCTCTTGATGTGATCAATACCCTCACACTCGAAAAAAACCTCTACAAGAAATTGGCGATGGGGACTGAAGGGAACCCCTGGGACCTGGGTAGTTGCTAGAAGAACCATGTGCTGAGGAACCCTGAACTGATGGTGGCCGAGATGAGCTCTGGGCTGGAAGTGCTTTGAATGAGTAACGTTCAAGATGAGAGCTACGGGGACCGTGTCCTGATGAAGCACCACTTTAAGCTCGAGGGGCTGGCGGAGGAGGCCTGAATGGTCTGCCTCTGCTGTGCCAGAACTGACCTCTCGAGTGATCACCACTATAATTACCAGAATCTCGAGACCTCTTAGCCTCCCTCTCAACACGCTCCTGGCGGCGCACTGACTCAATCTCCCTGGCTATGTCAACTAAATCCTCAAAAGAAGCACCGGATACCCTCTCCCTGGTCAGAAAAACCCTTAGCTGGTAAGAAAGACCATCAACAAATCTCCGAATCCTCTCCCTATTTGTGGGAACTAGCCAGATGTCATGACCGGCTAACTTAGAGAACCTCATCTCATACTGTGTCACGATCATGTCTCCCTGACGCAACTGCTCGAACTATCTGCGCAGCTCCTCTCTACGAGACTGTGGTATATACTTCTCCAGAAACAGAATGGAGAACTGGTTCCATGTAAGGGGCGCTGCATCAGCGAGTGTACGCCTCTCATAGGCCTCCCACCAAGCAAGTGCAGCTCCTGAAAACTGGAAGGTAGTGAATGGAACCCCGCTGGCCTCTAATATCCCAGCAATACGTAATATCCTCTGACACTTGTCCAATAAAGCCTAGGCATCCTCGCCCTCTCTACCCCTAAAATAAGAAGGATGGAGTCTGCTGAACCTCTCCAACCTACGCTGCTCATCGTCAGCTAAGGCTGGAACCACATAATCCTGTGCCGGAGCAATCTGCTGCACTAGAGCTGCCCCCGGTGTCTGAAGTCCTTGGGTGACCTTCTCAGGTGTCTGGGCAGCTGGAGTCTGGATGCCTCCCCCGGCCTGAGAAGTAGTAGCAGTAGTGGACATGGCGACGGCCTGTGCCAAGCTGGTGCACACCGTCAGAATCTGGGCTAGGGTCTCCTGAAGACCCGGAATCACAATGGGCACTGCTGGTGCCTGAGTCTGCCCCGCTAGAATCTCAGCTGCAGGGACCTGCTCTTGGACAATGGAAGGGTCCACAGGTACTGGCCCGACTGCTGTACGGGCTGCACCCCTCCCTCTACCACGGTCGCGACCACGGCCTCGACCTCGGGCTGGTCCTGCTGAGATCTGGTCACCACTTTCATTAGCATGAGTCCTCACCATCTGTGAGAGAATGAAAACAACAGAATTTTAGTTTCAGAGTTCAATTGAGTCGCACGACAGAATTCAAAGAATGTGAGATTTTTCCTAAGGGGACCGTGTCCTGATGAAGCACCTTTGTAAGCTGGACGAGCTGGCGGAGGAGGCCTGAATGGTATGGATCTGCTGTGCCGAGACTAACCTCCCGAGTGATCACCACTATAATCACCAGAACCTCAAGGCTTGGCCTCCCTCTCAACATGCTCCTGGCGGCGCACTGACTCAATCTCCCTGGCTATGTCAACTACCTCCTCAAAAGAAGCATCGGATACCCTCTCCCTGGTCAGAAAAACCCGTAGCTGGTAAGAAAGACCATCAACAAAACTCCGAATCCTCTCCCTATTTGTGGGAACTAGCCAAATGCATGACGGGCTAACTCAGAGAACCTCATATCATACTTTGTCACGGTCATGTCTCCCTGATGCAACTGCTCGAACTATCTGCGCAGCTCCTCTCTACGAGATTGTGGTATATACTTCTCCAGAAACAGAATGGAGAACTGGTGCCATGTAAGGTGTTGCATCAGTGGGTCTACGCCTCTCATAGGCCTCCCACAAAGCAAGTGCAGCTCCTGAAAACTGGAAGGTAGTGAATGGAACTCCGCTGGCCTCTAATATCCCAGCATTACGTAATATCCTCTGACACTTGTCCAAGAAATCCTAGGCATCCTCGCCCTTTGTACCCCTAAAATTCGGAGGCCGGAGTCTGCTGAACCTCTCCAACCTACGCTGCTCATCGTCAGCTAAGGCTGGAACCACATAATCCTATGCCGGAGCAATCTGCTCCACTAAGGCTGCCCCCAGTGTCTGAAGTCCCTGGGTGACCTGCTCAGGTGTCCGGGCAGCTAGAGTCTGGATGCCTCCCCTGGCCTGAGAAATAGTAGCAGTAGTGGACATGGCGACGGCCTGTGCCAAGCTCGTGCACACCGTCAGAATTTGGGCTAGGGTCTCCCGAAGACCTAGAATAACAATGGGCACTACTCGTGCCTGAGTCTGCCCCGCTGGAATCTCAGTTGCAGGGACCTACTCCTGGACAATTGGAGGGTCCACAGGTACTACCCCGGCTGCTGTGCGGGCAGCACCCTTCCCTCTGCCACGGCCGCGACCACGACCTCGACCTCGACCTCGGGCTGGTTCTGCTGGGATCTGGACACCACTATCATTAGTACGAGTCCTCACCATCTGTGAGAGAATGACAACAACAGAAGTTTAGTTTCAGAGTTCAACAGAGTCGCACGACAGAATTCAAAGAATGTGACATTTTTCCTAAGGGTTCTGCAGCCTCTCGAAGATAAGTACAGACGTCTCTGTACCGATCCGCAAGACTCTACTAAACCCGCTCATGACTGGTGAGACCTATTTAACCTAGCACTCTGATACCAACTTGTCACGACCTATTTCCGAAGTCGTGATGGTGCCTCTCTTGGAACCAGGCAAGCCACCCATTTCATCTAACTAAATGAAAATTCCCATAAAATGCCCTTTTTTAACAAGTTCTGAAATCAATAATAATAATAATAATAATGACTCCAGTATTTGGGAAAACCCAGTTTCTAAAATTCAAAAAAAAGACCAAATCCTACTAATCCAGGATCTAGTGTCACACAGTCATGAGCTGCATATATTAAATAAAATCAAACGAAATGACTAACATAGTCTAAAAATAAATACGATAGGTAGAAAGGAAAGAGAAGACGAGATCACGGTCGCCATCTGCTACCTCGTCAACTCTGATGAAACTGATGCGCTCCCTGGCCCGAGCTGAACTCCTTTGTACCTGGATCTGTACACAGGGTGCAGGGGGTAAAGTGAGTACACCAACTCAGTAGTAACAAAACCAAACTACGGGCTGAGAAGTAGTGACGGACTAAACCTCCGACAATTCAAACAACAGTATATAAATTGGACATGACAGTAATATATCAGGAAATAAATACGATGTATCAAGATATGTCTGTAACCCTGCATACTAGCATGAATGCATATGGAATCATGAATGATGTGTACTCATTAATCGAGCTCTCAAAAGGTGGCCACTCAATACTAGAATACGGCTTCAGGCCTAGGGAAGTCTATCCCGGATATTATATAAACACAGTGACACAGTCACTAAGTACTGAGGAAAAAGTCTGAGCCAGCCCCCATAGAGAAATCCATCTCCGGAACATAATAACCACGGAGAAATCCATCTCCGGAACATAACAACCACGGAGAAATCCATCTCCGGAATATCTGTGCGCTCACTGGGGGTGTATAGACTCCGGAGGGGCTCCTTTCAGCCCAAGCGCTATATCAAGCCAACAAAGGCATGATTTCAGGATCGTTGCAGTGTGCAGTCCGACCTCATAACTGTCTCAAACTAGGCACTAAGCCTCACTTAGTCAGTACCTTCCATCCTCACTTAGAATTCTCTAACATATGCAATGCAGCCCAAACCAATGATCATATAAATAAACTAGCAACTTACGAGACCGAAGCATGAAACATATACTATAATAGGACTGAGTACATGAAAACAATAATCATAGATAGAGACAACAATAATCGACCATTCCGGTCTAAACACATCGGCGTGAAGCCTTAACAGTTATACTTAGCATGATTTTTATTTCGTTCAAGGTAATTACCACCTTCACAGTACAATATCAATCTGGGATAACCAATCGACAGTGCCATAGGATGAGCCAGGCTACAAATATTTGGTAAACGCCCGCATGCCCGTCACTTGGCAAGTGCTTCACCTTAATTAAAAGCAGTTATCAAATAGTTTGAGGTTTCGAACCCTTAGTTCCAAGTTTGGAAGTATTACGTACCTCAAAACCGGCTAATACACTACTCCGCAATGAACTTGCCTCTAAATTCGGCATTCGAGTGCTCCAAATTTACCAAGTTCAGATTTTTATCATCAATATATACTTTAGGAACAATTACCAATTGAAAATATCAAAATTCACCCAAAAATCCGAAAACGTTAAAAACTCGACCCCTGGGCCCAAGTCCCGAAATCCAAAAAGTTTTATACGAAATTGCTTCGTCCTCTCACGAGATCGTACATATGAAGAACATTAAATTCGGAGTCCAAATGACCACTCAAATCACCATTTTAAATATTCTAACTCCCAAGCCTTAATCACCCAAATTTACACTAACTTTCCCTAATTTCAACCATAATTCTGACCTTTAATCACATATAAACGAGTTTAGAGTCAAAAGATCTTACCTTGGTGAAGAACTCACGAATTCCCTCTTCAAAACTGATCACGCTCAACTATGTCTAATAAAAGACTAAGCGCGCGTTGCAAATATAATCCGGGGTATTATGCCCAGAGTCGATCCCACATGGAATTTACGTATCAAGCAAGTTGTTAGAATACTCAACTATCACTTGAGGTTATTTGAATTACTAACACTAAGGATTAAAACTAAAGATTAACTACGCTAAGGTGTAAACAATTGTAATA
>ML351964.1:0-22665 GCA_005239505.1 Nicotiana paniculata
TTACAATTGTTTACACCTTAGCGTAGTTAATCTTTAGTTTTAATCTTTAGTTTTAGTAATTTATATAACATCAAGTGACAATTGAGTATTCTAACAGCTTGCTTGATACGTATATTCCCTGTGGGATCGACTCTGGGCATAATACCCCGGATTATATTTGCAACGCCCGCTTAGTCTTTTATTAGACATAGTTGAGCGTGATCACTGTGCATTTTATTGCACAGGTACTTTCATAGAAATGTGGAGGATTCAGAGACTTAGGGGAGCTGCATCATCCAGAGGCGATCCGCAGTTGACAGAGTCTCCCTCGTACTGTATTTATTTTTATTTTAAATTTTCTTGTCCAATTTGTATTTCGGACAGGCTTGTGATGATTGTATAAATTCTTAGAAATTGCTTATGTACTTGTGACACCGGGTTCTGGGATGTGTTGGGATATATTTGCTAAAGTGCAGTATTCAAACCATTATTTTACTTAACAGATTTTATTTGGTTAATATGTAATAAAGTGAAAGAAAATATTTTTCATAAATGTTAAAATCAAAAATTTATTTCAATCAATTAATGATTGGCTTGCTTGACAATGATGTCCGGCGCCATCACGACCTTAGGAATTTTGGGTCGTGACAACATGGTATCAGAGCTCTAGGTTCCCTTAGGTCTCACGAGTCATGAGCAAGTCTAGTAGAGTCTTGCAGATCGGTACAGAGACGTCTGTACTTATCTTCGAGAGGCTACAGGGTTGTTAGGAGTACTTCCCTTCTTGATTCCTTATTGTGCGATTCGATTCCTTTGAGGCTTATGCCTATGTTCATTCCTACTCAATCTTACGCGTCACGAAGCGCTTGCTATGAATCAGGAAATCTGAGGAATTGAAATGGTGCTACGGATGTAATTCGAGATGTTTCTATGTATAATTGGTTGGGGCTGTTGTTATGTCCTTGCAAAAGAATAATATGTTGTTTCAGCTCAGTAGTTGTGTTTCTGATAGCCTTAAGACTATGCTCAGGTAGTGATGATGCTTGCGATTGGTTATCGCTCGATGTCAATATGATGATAGAATGCTTTCCCGTATGTTGGGGGTGATGAATGGTTTGAAAGGAGGTCTTCTCAGAGTGTGACTTCGAGATTTCGGTATTTTAGTTCCGGCAGAGGAAAGGCATTTGGGTTATGAATGGTCCGGTTGGGGGTTGATAAAGTAGTAAAACTTGGTGTCTTCAAGTGAGGTGGGATATGCACCTGTGACGTGAAGTCGTCGTCATTGATCAAATGGAATGTGTTAAGTTTGTCGGTGCTATGGTTTCTTCGGTTGCGTGGGGTCAGAGTATTGAGAAGAAGTATTGAAGAATGCGGTTTGCAGAGACGGTGAGGTGCGGTGGTTTAGTACCGGATAAGTGTTGACCATGAAGGCAGCTAGAGAAAGGTGATCTTCGGAGAGTTAGAAGTCGTGGTGATCTGTTGGTTTGAGATCTACAGAGAATGATCCTAAAGTGAGGCTAGGCGGTGGTTCCATTTCTAGGAGGCCAGGTGTAAGAAACAGAAGTTGAGCAGTCGCAAAGTGGGGGATCGACAGCATAGCTTGGAATTTGAAGATATTGTCGCACATTTAATGGATTTCCATGAGGAGTGGACGGAATATTAAAGTTGGTAAATGAAGAAGGGCGTAGGATGGGGTATTGAAGTCGCAGAGAGCGTGCATTTCAGCATCGTTGGAAGGTGTCCGCGGATTATTTCCACAGGTGGGTTATCTCCTGTGAATAGGTTAGTGGTGGCATGGTTGGCAAGTCTCTGTGAGAGGTTCTAGTGGCTATTCGGTAGGAGGCAAAATGTGTGAATGATGATAGAGAGTTTGAGTATTTAGGAATGCTAACAAGAGAATTTGGAAGGATCGGACGGATTGGTTGAGCAAGATCGTGTTATCAAAGGAGAAAAGATCTCGACAGGGTCTAGAGTGGTGCAAGGAGTAGCTTTGCGCTAAGTAGGGGAGTCCCACCATCTGCAGTTGGGTTGAAGGATTGTGTTATCATAGGGTTGCGGATTGTTGGCGTGTTGGAATGTTATTACAGCTAAGGTAAAGGAGTAAAATGGTGATTGTGCATGGGATTTGACGAATGTGTGCAAAAGTTGGCCCTGTCGGATCAGGGTTTAGGCTTTGGAAGATTCAGAATTTTGCTTAAGGCATAGGTGAGTTGTCAGGGTAGTGACTCAGTCACGTGTTTTATTGAAAGGGGTCTCCATGTGCTAGGAGAGCCTTGGAGTTGATTGTATTCGGGACCAGTCAGAGTGGGTGACTCTCAATAGCGGTCCTGGTGATTTCATGAGTTAAGAATGAAACATTTAAGGGCTTCAGGCAGCAGTATGATCGAGAATCGAGCTTTTGCAGAGTAATTTCTGAGAAAAAGGAAGATGGTTAGAATGTTCTATGATATGTTTCAGCGTGCAGGATAGTATTGGAGGAGTTTGAGAAATAAACTTCGGATTATAGAAAGATTATCAGGAGGGTATGAGACGGGTTGCGGGATTTAGGCAGCATAGTCTCGTGAATCAAGGTCACTCGGGATGAGTGAGGGTTGAATTTGCTATGAGTTGAAGGAAGTTGCTATTATTCCTGAGGAAATTGAAGATGATTAAAAGAAGATAGATTGATTATCCATGGTTGAAATGACACATTTACGGTAGTGATCAGCTCCTTCGATGTGATTAAGCTATGCATGTGGTTTGTGCCGGTGTGTGCGGGGCTTGTCGGCTGTCGTAATGGATTTCATGTGGGAGCATTTGAGTGTTATGGCCTGTCAGGTGTAGGCGGATCCCGGAAGGTTTATGGTGGTATAGGCTACTACTTAAGGATTTGCATGTTGGGTGATTGTGGGAATTCACTCGTGTGTTGAGATGGTACCTTGAATTGAGTTAAGTAACAGTTTCTATATGATGAAGTGTTCACCCTCTTGGTGGTTCAGAAGTTATGATGGAATTCTTGCGCTACCTCATATTGGCATGTTAGGTGCGGTAAGCAGAATGTAACTGGGAGTAAGAATCGAGATTGCGGTTCGGTGTTAATAAGGATGTCATGAGCTCGGAAGAGCAAGAAAAAGTGATTTGAAGGTTCAGAGTAAGCTGGTGTTATCTTCAGTGTCACCTGAGATTGATATTCGGTGGAAGAGGCTTTGTACCCTGGTTATGGGTTCTTGATTTGTCTTACAACGTATTATGGCCAGTGGTGGATGTGCAGAATTTCTACCTTGTGTGGAAGGTCGTGGGAGCGTGACCACGGGAAGATGTATAAGTGTGATGTGTAGTCACTTGATGGATTGAAGATTTGGACTGAGTATAAGGAAGTGCAATATTTCTTAGTTGAGAATTTATGTCTGGAAGGCGTTCAGTTCATTTGGTTGTGGATTGTGGGGTGTTTGTCCCATCTATGATGGTTGTTCTCGCGTATTATGAGAGAAAGTATGTTAATATGGACCCAGGTGAGGCTACTAGCCTAGTTTGGTGTGAGCAAGGTTGACTCGATGCTTGTTGATAGATTTAAATATGATTATGGGCTCCGTATGAGCCAGACATGTTCATTTCAGTAGAGCGCTTTTTCATGGAGAGGTATTAGAACAACGGAAGTTGTTCCGTCTTCGTCAAATTCATGTGTTATTATGATTGTGCCGTGTGAGTTGTGGAAAGACTTGATAATTTCTATGTGTTGAGGTCCCGCATAGTGGGGATGTTTTGTGAGCAGGAATGCTCTTGAGATCCAGAGTGTATGTATATATATCGCACCTCAGTTGTGCTTGAGTTTTGTAGCCTACTGTTTTATCAGTCTCCCCAGGATGGTATTATGCACTTAGCGTGCTTGTGATCGATATTCAGTAATTTGTAATAGTGAGCAAATTAGCTCCGTATATATATCTTCTTATATAAATTTTATGTGTGGATCGGGTGGCACATCGCCACGGGTATGTTATTCGGATCGGGTTGCACGCCGCAACAGTGTGATGATGAGTAAGGTTCCTGTATTTATTCTTTCTTATTTTCTACTTCCTATTTTTTTTTAGAATAAAGGGTTCATATTAGTTGTGTGAGTTGAATAGTCCCTTCCTGAGTCGTTTCTTATTATCATGTTCGAGTTATGGCCTATTGGCACGATGTAGTATCATGTGAGGTTGTTGGTCATGTTTGGGGTGATTTGTTGTCTGAGCAGTTCGTACTGGGTGAGACGAGATTGTCGGATCAGAGATTAGTGCGATAAGGTTATGTGAGGTGTATATTAAGGACAAATACCATTATTCAGGTTCATAATGAGGCGATGATTCTAGTCAAGATGAGATATTCAGTGATTTGTTAACTCAGCAGTTAGTTATGAATTTTTACACATCTCCTCCATTGTGGTGGTATCGTCAGCATTATAGCAGGATGTATGTATATATATCATGAGGTGCATTGGGAGCATCAGATTCGTGGAATTTTGGCTATTA
This sequence comes from Nicotiana paniculata, assembly GCA_005239505.1. Lineage (NCBI taxonomy): Eukaryota > Viridiplantae > Streptophyta > Magnoliopsida > Solanales > Solanaceae > Nicotiana > Nicotiana paniculata. The sequence continues at coordinate 4,467 of ML351964.1, forward strand.
AGGTTCAGGGAACGTCATTGTGGTTAGATGATGAATTTTACGTTGCATGGTGCTAATTCAGAAAAGGTATGCAGTCATGTTCTGGTATATCGTGTGGTGGTTGATACGATGTTTATACATTGGAGCTAGGCCTGGCAGAGAAAATTTCAAGTGTTGGAACTAGGTTCTAAGCTTATTATATGGATAAAAGAAGAAATTTTCAAATTTGATCAAGCTAATGTACTCAACTGGGTTGTGGTAGCAGGGGCATGTGCTCGAAATGTTAAACAGTGATTTCAGATAACTCCAGAGCAGTTCTTAGCACGTTCGAGGATGAACGTCTGTTTAAGTGGGGGAGAATGTAACGACCCGACCGGTCATTTTGAGCTCTAGCGCACCGTTCAGCGGTTTGAAGTCATGAGCAACTCCATTTCAGGTATTATGACTTGTAGGTGTGGACGGAATTGAATTTCGGAAAGTTTAGAGTTGATTTGGAAAGAAAATTCTCATTTCAGAAACCTTAAGTTGGAAGAATCAACTAAGATTCGAATTTGGAGTAAACGACCTCCGAATCAGGATTTGAAGGTTCCAGCAGGTTCGTGTGATGATTTTGGACTTGGGCGTATGTCCGGATCGGGTTTTGAATGACCCGGGAACTTTTCGGCGTATATTGTGGAAGTCGTTATTTTGAAGAAAATTTCCTAAGTTTGGCTTGAAATGCATTTCAGTGATATTGATGTCTGTTTGGGATTTCGAGTTTGGGAATAGCTTTGTATGGTTATTTGGAGTTCGGAGCGCGATCGCAAGTGAGTTCGGATGTCCGTAGGTCATTTTGGAGTCATTTGGATAAAGATAGAAATTTGAAGGTTTTCGAGAAATCCAACAGGAAGTGGAAATTTTGATATCGAGGTCAAAAATGCGACTCCGGAGGTTGGAGCAGGTCCGTAATGTCGAATATGACTTGTGCGCAAAATTTGGGGTCAATCGGACGTGATTTGATAGGTTTCGGCATCGGATGTAGAAGTTGGAAATTTCTAAGTCATAAAGTTGGGATTTGGGTGCGATTCGTGGTTTCGATGTTGTTTGATGTGATTTGAGGCCTCAAGCAAGTCCGCATCATATTTTGGAACAGGTTGGTATAATTGGACGGGGTCCCGGGGACCTCGTGTGATTAATGGATCAAGTTAAGAGTTTGAAGAAGGCTGGAATTTGCTGTCATCTGGTGTGACCGCACCTGCGAGGATTTGGCCGCAGGTGCAACTATGGCACCGCTGGTGCGAAGGATTGATGGTCCGGCTAGGAGCGCAGGTACGATGGAATTTCTGCACCTGCGAGGTCGCAGATGCGGTTTATGGGGCGCAGGTGCGAGGTTGGCTTGAGTTGAGGAAAGCCGCAGGTGCGAGAGTTTTATCGGAGGTATGAAAAATGGCTTGGGCAGAATGTTTTAAAACCGAGAATTGTTGGTCATTTCTTCATTTTTATCTTGGTTTGGACGATCTTGGGAGGCTTCAAAGAGAGGATTTCTTCATGCAATGTCAAGGTAAGTAACTCCTTCATGTTTCTAAGTTAAATACAAGATTATATGCATGGATTAGACAAGGAAATTAGTAGGAGAATTGGGATTTTGAGGAAAGACCTAGAAATGGTAATTTGGATTTTTAGCCACGAATTTGAGCATAGAATGTAGAGTAAATTATATATTTGAACTGGTAAGGCTATGGTAGAATATATCTTCGAGAAATTTCAGTTTCCGGACACGTGGGCCCGAGGGCATTTTGGTCATTTCACTAAGCGGGGTTGGAAAATTATATAATTTGGAATTGTTGCAAATATTAGAGTATATTTTCATTGGTTTGTCGTTGTTTGGATAGTTTCGGAGCGTTGTGCAATGATTTGAGTCATCAGAAGGGCTTGGAGGTTGGTTATGGAATTTCGGAGCGAGGTAAGTCTCCTTTCTAACTTTCTGAGGGGGAATTGTCCCCCTAGGTGAATTAATCAAGTATGTGCTGTTATCTTCGGGGCCTACGTACGCACGAGGTGATGGGAATCTGTGTGTAGCTACTATTATGCCATGTCCGGGTAGTCTAGGACCCACTAGCATGCCTTACGTGTTGTACCTGTAATCCTGCCTGTAATACTAAACTGCTAAAATAATCGAAATCGTAAGTGAATATCTAAAGAAGACTAGAGTTCATTTTCTTAATCATCTAGAAAGAGAATTGATTCCTCCGTGGATAATTATATACCTGGTAGGGTTATATTATGGAATATCATTAAACTTAGCAAATGAGTTTCAAAACAAAGATTTAAAAGCCATATTACATGTTCCTTTAAGAAGAATTTTACCACTTTTCTGAGAAAAAAACTGCTTTCTTGATAAAAATACGGATTTATTATGTGGATATGTGTACATATGAGCACCTGAGTCGCAGGTATGATTCGCGAGCACGCTAGCCTTATTACTTGTATGTATAACCGCATCGCATGATCGATTCGCGAGCGGGGCAGATAGATGCATCTATGGTTCGAGCCGTTCGACCCTCGGCAGTGCACAGTTTATTATTTTTGGTCCGTGCCGTTCGAACCTCGGCATTACTTGCGCATGATATTTACTGCGTAGTTGCTATGATTTTTGCCTGATTACTGGCATGGGATTTTAAGTTGTCAATTGAAACGACAGAGATTTAAAGTTATTAAAAGATTTTTGGAAGAAGTTGTTCCTTCTCGTTGACAAATTGTTATTTGATTAAATCACCCATGTTGATTAATTGTTATTAATATGACGAAGATATAAAGTGTTAAATGTGAATGGAGTTGATAATATTTATTCCTGATTTTAATAAATTGCCTATGATAATCATGCTTAGTGTCACACTTGAATATTATAAATCAACCTTTATCCAGTGTCTAATTTGACCTCTCGTCACGACCTCTCTGAGGTTAGGCGGACGACTTACTGAGTACACGTTGTTTTTGTACTCATGCTACACTTGCCTTTTCTTCCTTTTTAAAAGAGAATACTTTTCAGTGAACAATTTCTTACAAGTTTTTCTCAAATTTCATAACTTCGGGGAAATAAGCAACATGTAACGTTTATTCATTAAGCATATAGTTCATATCAAGCAAAACACAAGGCATGATGTGGGCCTAACTACCCGGACATAATAGTAATAGTCACTACGTATGGACTCTCGTCACTTTGTACGTACGTAGCCCCCACAAATTATCACATATATCATGTAAATCACCTAGGGGGACAATTACCCCTTACAAGGTTAGAAAGGAGACTCACCTTTGCGTCGAATTTACTCCCCGGACCGAGAACGCGCCCGAAACTCCGAACTCAACACCCGAGGACTCGAAACTAGCCAAATGTTATACAAATACATTAATTTATATTCAAAGAATGGAATTCTCCTATTATTTAGCCAAATTCACCATTCTTGAAGAAAATAAAAAATCTGACCCCGGGCCCGCATTAATATACGATTTTGACTTGATTCCATAGCAAATTTACGGGTAAATTCTAAAATTATCGAAAGCCCTAGGTTACTACCCAATTCTTGATTTTTTTCACTAATTATATGATTAAACTTAACTAGGAATTCATGCATGAGGCTAATATTAGAGTAGAATTTACTTACCTTCAATAACCAATTCGTTTGCCCCTCAAAAATGGTGGAAAACTCCCCAAGTAAGAAGAAGAAAATGAAAAAAACGAATTCAACCTGTGTATAAAAACACACTGTCTGAACAGTGTTTTCGCACCTGCGGCTCGAGGACCGCACCTGCAACCAAAGGCTCGCGTTGCGAAAATAGGCTGGGATCCTGGGCCCGCACCTGCGGAGAGGAGACCGCACCTGCGGCTCCGCTCTTGCGAAACTCTGTCCGCACCTGCGAGAATTGGCCAGACCACCAGGGGTCGCACCTGCGAGGCTGGGACCGTAAGAGCGGTCCCGCACCTGCGATTGGCCAACCGCACTTGCGGTTGCACCAAAACAGGTGCACCATCAGCTATTTCAGCTGGTTTTTAGCCTCGTGTGGTGTCCGGGAGGCACCTGGGCCCACCCGAGCCCCTCTCCAAATATACCAACAAGTCCCAAATCATAATACGGACTCGCTCGAGCCTTCGGAAAAATCAAAGCAATGCTAAAACTCAAAATCACACCTCAAAATCCCAAGAACCAAACTTAGGAACTTTAAGTTTTCTAGACTTCGCTAACAATGCGCCGAACCGACCTATACTACTCAGAATGACACCAAATTTTGCAGGCAAGTCATAAATGACATAACATAACTATTCCCGGTCTCGGAATTCCGTTCGGACCTCGATAACACAAAACACGTCCAAAACCACAATAGGAACTTAAGGAACTTCTTATTTCAATATTGGGTGCCGAAACGCTCCCGGGTCATCAGAAACCCATTTCGAACATACGCCCAGGTCCAAAATCATCACACAAAGCTACCGGAACCGATGAAACTCGATTCCGAGGTCATTTACCCAAAAGGTTGACCGAAGTCAAACTTGGCCTTAAAGTCCAACCTTAAGGAACCAATTGTTCCTATAGCACTCTAAATACCTTCGAATCCCAGACCACCAGTCCCCGCAAGTCATAAATCATAAAAAGCCGCTATGGGAAGTTTCATTTAGGGGAACGGGGTCCAATAACGCCAAACGACCGGTCGGGTCGTTACATTCTCCACCTCTTAAACAAACGTTCGTCCTCGAACAGGTCTAGAATCATACCTGAAGTGCTGAATATGTGTGGATATCTGCTCCGCATGTCCTCCTCGGACTCCCAGGTCGCCTTCTCAACTGGATGGCCCTTCCACTGGACCTGTACGGCGGAAACTCTCTTGGACCTCAACTGGTTGTCCTGTCTATCAATAGTAGCAACTGGATCCTCCTCGTAGCCCAACCTCTCATCCAACTGAATAGTGCTGAAATCAACCACGTGAGAGAAGTGGGCGTGGTACCTCCGGAGAAGGATACGTGAAAAACAAGATGAACTCCTGATAAACTGGGAGGCAAGGCCAGCTCATAAGCAACCTCCCCAACTCGCCTCAACACCTCGAATGGACCTATGAACCTCGGGCTCAGCTTGACCTTCTTCCCAAACCTCATGATACCCTTCATAGGCGAGAATTTCAACAGGACCCTATCTCCCTCCATAAATGATACATCACGCGCCCTCTGATCCGCGTAACTCTTCTGTCTGGACTGTGCTGTACGGAGCCTCTCCTAAATCAACTTCACTTTCTCCAAGGCATCCCTCAACAGGTCGGTGCCATATAACTTGGCCTCGCCAGGATCAAACCACCCGATAGGAGAACGACATCGTCGACCATACAAAGCCTCAAATGGTGCCATCTCAATGCTGTACCGATAGCTATTATTATAAGAAAACTTGGCCAAAGGCAAGAACTGGTCCCACTAACCTGCAAAGTCAAACACACATGCCCTGAGCATGTCCTCCAATATCTAAAATGTACGCTCCGACTGACCATCAATCTGAGGGTGAAATGCTATGATGAGGTCTATCTGGGTGACCATCTCACTATGCAATGCTCTCCAGAAGTGCGACGTGAACTAAGGACCTCGATCTGATATAATAGACACCGGCACACCATGCAACCGGACTATCTCCCGAATGTAGATCTGGGCCAACCTCTCAGAAGTATATGTAGTAGCTACTGCAATGAAATGCACCGATTTGGTCAATCTATTCACACTGACCCAAACCGCGTTAAGCTTCCGCAAAGTCCAAGGTAACCCAACCACGAAGTCCATAGCGATGCGATCCAATTTCCATTCAGGAATGGGCATCTGCTGAAGTAGATCTCCTAGCCTCTGGTGCTCATACTTCACCTGCTGGCAATTAAGACACCTAGTCGCATACTCCACAATGTCCTTATTCATCTGCCTCCACCAGTAATGCTGCTTCAAGTCACGATACATCTTCGTAGCACCAGGATGAATAGAATAACGAGAACTGTGTGCCTCATCTACAATCCTCTCCCTCGGGCCATCAACATTAGGAACACATAAGCGACCCTGAAGTCTTAGAAAACCATCCTCGCCAACAGTAGCCTCCTTGTCCCTAACCCGAACCACTGTCTCCCAAAGCTCTGCTAAGCATGGATGATAGAACTATCGGGCCTTAATCTCCCCCAATAACGAAGACTAAGCAACCACATGTGCTAAAACTAGACGAGGCTCTGAAAGGTCTAACCTCACTAGGCTATTGGCCAAGGACTGAATGTCCAAGGCTAGAGGTCTCTCCTCTGCTGCAATATAAGCCAAGCTACCCATACTCTACGCCTTCCTTCTCAAAGCATCTGCTACCACATTTGCCTTGCCCGGGTGATAAAGAATGGTGATATCATAATCTTTCAAAAACTCAAGCCATCTGCGTTGCCTTAAATTAAGATCCTTCTGCTTGAACAAGTGCTGCAAGCTACGGTGGTCTGTATAAACCTCACAGGACACTCCATACAAGTAGTGCCTCCAAATCTTAAGAGCGTGAACAATCACCGCCAACTCCAAATCGTGCACCGGGTAATTCTTCTCATGAACATTGAGCTGGCATGAAGCATAAGCAATAACTCTCCCCTCTTGCATCAATACACACCCCAAGCCAACGCGTGAAGCGTCACAATATACCGTGTACATCCCAGAACCGGAAGGCAATACTAGAACTGGTGCTGAGGTCAATGCTGTCTTGAGCTTCTGAAAGCTCGCCTCACACTCGTCAGACCATCGAAAAGGGGCATTCTTCTGAGTCAATATATTCAATGGAGCTGCAATTGAAGAGAAACCCTCCACAAATCGGCGAGAATAGCCTGCTAGGCCCAAAAAGCTCCTGATCTTTGTAGCTGAAGTAAGATGCGACCAACTCTGAACTGCCTCGATCTTCTGAGGATCAACCTTGATACCCTCTCCGGATACCACATGCCCCAGAAATGCCATGGAATCCAACCAAAACTCACACTTGGAGAACTTAGCATATAGCTTTTGTTCTCGTAAAGTCTGGAGCACAACTCTCAAATGCTGCTCGTGCTCCCCCAGGCTACGTGAGTAAATCAAAATTTCATCAATGAAAACAATGACAAAGGAATCAATATACGTCCTGAACACCCTATTCATCAAGTCCATGAATGTTGTTGGGGAATTAGTCAAGACAAAGGACATCACCATGAATTCATAATGGCCATATCTTGTACGGAAAGAAGTCTTCGGAACATCTGAAGCCCGAATCCTCAACTAATGATACCCCGATCGAAAATCAATCTTAGAAAACACGCGAGCACCCTCGGTCTGCATAGAACCATCCTTCTTCTTCACAAATAGAACTGGAGCAACCCACGGTGATACACTCGGTCTGATGAACCCCTTAGCTAACAACTCCTCAAGCTGCTCCTTCAACTCTTTCGGAGGCATACGGTGCGGAGGAATAGATATAGGCCGAGTGTCTAGAGCTAAATCAATGCAGAAATCAATATCACGGTCCGGAGGCATGCTTGGAAGATCCGAAGGAAATAAATCCGCAAACTCTTGAACCACTGGCACTGAATCAATCATCGGAGACTCGGCGGTGGTGTCCCGCACATAATCAAAATAGGCTAGACAACGCTTCTCGGCCATATGTCGAGCCTTCAAGAATGAAATAACCCGGATGGTTGTACTAACTGAGGAACCTCTCCACTCCAGCCTAGGCGACTCGGGAATGGATAAGGTAAATGTCTTGGCATGGAAATCTAGCACGACATGATAAGGGGATAGCCAATCCATGCCTAAAATAATCTCAAATCAACCATGTCGAGCAATAACAGATTCGCTCGAGTCTCGAACCCACAAAATGAAATCACACAGGGCCGGCAAATTCGATCTACAACCACATAATACAGGAGTGGACACATAAATAGGCGAACCCAAGGACTCACGAGGGAAATCCCGAAAATGAGAAAATAAGACCGAAACATAGGAATAAGTGGATCCTGTATCAAATAACACTGATGCCTCTCTACCACATACTGAAATAATACATGTGATCACGGCGTTTGAGGCCACTGCATCTGATCTGGCCGGAATGGCATAGAATCTGGCTGGAGTACCGGAAGACTGGGCTCCACCAGTATGAACAGGATCTGCCTGACCTCCCCCTAACTGCCTCCACCTCTAGGACGACCCCAACCGAACTGTCCTCCACCTCTAGGTGGCCGGACTGCTAGTGCCGGACCCATCGGCTGATAGCCCTGTTGTACGGCCTTTCCCGATACCTGGGACACTACCTCCTCATATGACTTGGCTCTCCACACTCATAACAACTCCCAGGTGGCATAGTCGGTTGCCCCGAAGAAGATCCCTGAATGGCCAGAGGGCGATGAGAGCCCTCAGGCATAGCACTGAAATAAGGGTCGGAGGATCTCAGATGACTGGGATAACCACTGTGTGAACTCTGAATGGCTGGAGGACGGTAGGAACGCTCTGGCATGGCGCTGAAATGAGGTCTCGCTGGAATACCTCGGGGGGNGCTGACCACTGCTATACTGACCCTTGCCCCTAGCTGGGGCGCCTCTGGAAATCTCTAGAGAATCTAGCCCTCTTATCCTGCTGCCCCTACTCCCTGCTCCCTGCTCCTCGACCGATACCCCTCGATCCTGCGAGAAATCTCTACCACGAGCTGATAAGGAGTACCCATCTCCACCTCTCGGGCCATGGTGGCCCTAATACCCGAATTTAACCCCGCCACAAATCTCCGCACTCTCTCAGCATCGGTAGGCAATATCATAAGTGCATGGCAAGACAACTCTGAAAATCTGGCCTCATAATCCGTCACTAACATCTGCCCCTGCTCTAGCCGCTCAAACTGGTACTGCAGCTCTTCCCTCTCATAGGGTGGGATATATCTATCCAGAAAAATCTGCGTGAACTTCTCCCAGGTGACAGAAGGAGAATCTGCTGGCCTGCTGAGAATGTAGGACTGCCACCACCTACGAGCGCTGCCCTCCAACTGGAAGGTAGTGAAATCCACTCCATGGGACTCTAGTATCCTCATGTTGTGCAGTTTGTCCTGCACCTATCCACAAAATCTTGGACGTCCTCGCCTCGCTCACCCCCAAAGACCGGAGGGTGAAATCTGGTCCATCTATCCAATAACTTCTGCGGATCACCGTCCGCAGCTGGTCTAGGCTCAGGTGTTTCTGCAACAGGCTGGACCCCACCCACGAGCAATGTACCTGGGGTATGATGTAATGCTGATGTCGGTCTTGCAGCCTGAGCAGTAGGGGTCTGGGCTCCCCCTCCCGCCTAAGAAGTGGTAGGATCTGTTGGAAATAAAACAGCCTGGGACATAGTGTCCATAAATCTCATAATACGACCCATGACTGCCTGAAAGCCGGGCGCTGTCATAAAGTCTACTGGTGTGGGATATGCTGGAGGCACCTCATCCTGCTCCTCTATAATAGGGTCCTCTGGTGGCGGGACCAGAATAGCTCTGGGACACCCTCGTCCCCTACCACGGGCCGGTGCCTTTCCCCGGCCTCTGCCAGCGGGGGTAGCGGCCCTTCCTGGGTTTGGAACATCAGATGCACGCGTCCTCGCCATCTGTGAGAGAATAGAAGAATGAATTTAATAAATCATCGACTGAACGATAGAATAAGAACAAAGAGAGGTTTCCTAACACCCTATAGCCTCCTGAAGATAAGTACAAACGTCTATATACTGATCTGCAGGACTCTACTGGGTTTGCCCGTGACTCGTGAGACTTACGTGAACTTAGTGCTCCGATACCATGTTGTCACGACCCAAAATCCAACACAGGTCGTGATGGCGCCAACACCGGAGTCAGGCAAGCCAACAATTGCTTACTAGTGAGATTATCCTTATTTGACATACCAACCCTACATATTCCCAAAGGTTTAAGCTTAGATCATTTAAATAAAAGCAGAAACATTAACAAACTTAAGTAAATACAGCCACAATGATCATGATCCAATATATACAGTCCCAAAATAAAGAGTCTACTATGTGCGTGCCAGGAACTAGTGTCACAAGTCAACAGGTGAATTAGTAGAATATACAAAAGGTTATACAAACTGTACTGCTGTCTGAGAGAAGTAGATAGAAATAAACATAAGATAACTCAATAGCACTGCTGAGAATTTCCAAAGGAGGCAGCTCACCGTGGAGTCAGGTCCAGAATATACGTCAAGCTCCGGTCAGATAACCAGAAGTACCAGCCTCAGAACCTATACATTTAAGTACAGAAGTGCAGCATGAGTACATAAATATATATGTAGCCAGTGACTATCCCGCCTAACCTCGAAGAGGTAGTGACGAGAGGTCAACATGACACTCACTAAGGTGTAACAGTATGATTTAATAGAATATAATGGAAACAGTAGGCGTGTAAAGACAGTGAAGCAACAAGTATATATGTAAGGTACTAAAATCCAGGAAGAATACTGGGAAATAAATAAAACAATTACCACTTCACTTTTCCCCAAATATCTGTCAGATCAATATCCATGAATTAAGTAACAGATAAATAATACGCATGCAGGGTAAGGACAACCGGCCGGAGTCATAAGATAATCATGCCCGTGCACTGCCGAGGATCGAACGTCCCGTACCAAAAGTGCACCTCTCCACAAAGTTCTCACATCTATGCACTGTCGAGGATCGAACGGCCCGTACCAAAAGTGCATCCCTCAATCTGTCGTGGCGTACGACCCGTTCCCATAAGAGTTGGGGAAATCACACTCCGCTCGCGGAATGTAAATTGCGAAGCGGTCACATGCACACACATTATTCCTTTTTAAAAGAGAATACTTTTCAGTGAACAATTTCTTACAAGTTTTTCTCAAATTTCATAACTTCGGGGAAATAAGCAACATGTAATTTTAATTCATTAAGCATATAGTTCATATCAAGTAAAACACAAGGCATGATGTAGGACTAACTACCCGGACATAATAGTAATAGTTCCTAGGTACGGACTCTCGTCACTTTGTACGTACGTAACCCCTAAAAATTATCACATATAGCATGTAAATCACCCAGGGAGACAATTCCCCCTTACAAGGTTATAAAGGAGACTCAACTTGCATCGAATTTACTCCCCGGACCGAGAACTCGCCCGAAACTCCGAACTCAACACCCGAGGACTCGAAACTAGCCAAATGTTATACAAATACATTAATTTATATTCAAAGCATGGAGTTCTCCTATTATTTAGCCAAATTCACCATTCTTGAAGAAAATCGAAAATCCGACCCCGGGCCTGCATGCTCGGATTCCAATAATTCTCAAAGGAAACCCTCACCCAAAGCCTAAGGATCATTAATATACGATTTTGACTTGATTCCATAGCAAAGTTATGGGTAAATTCTCAAATTATCGAAAGCCCTAGGTTACTATCCAATTCTTGATTTTTTTCACTAATTATGTGATTAAACTTAACTAGGAATTCATGCATGAGGCTAATATTAGAGTAGAATTTACTAACCTTCAATAACCAAGTCGTTTTCCCCTCTAAAATGGTGGAAATAACACCAAGGAAGAAGAAGAAGATGAGAAAAAATGAATTAAACCCGTGTATAAAAACACACTGTCTGAACAGTGTTTTCGCACCTGCGGCTCGAGGACCGCACATGCGGTCTCGCACCTGCGAGCAAAGGCTCGCACATACAGAAATGGGCTGGGGAGCCTGGGTCTGCACCTGCGGAGAGGAGACCGCACCTGCAGCTCCGCTCCTGCGGAACTCCTTCCGCACCAGCGAGAATTGGCCAGACCACTGGGGGTCGAACATACGAGGTTGGGACCGCATGAGCGGTCCCGCACCTGCGAGTGGTCAACCGCACCTGCGGCCATACCAGAACAGGTGCACCAGCAGCTATTTCAGCTGGTTTTTGGCCTCGTGTGGTGTCCGGGAGGCACCTGGGCCCACCCAAGCCCCCGTCCAAATATACCAACAAGTCCCAAATCATAATACGGACTCGCTCGAGCCTTCAGAACACCCAAAACAACGTTAAAACTCAAAATCACACCTCAAAACCCAAGAACCAAACTTAGGAACTTTAAGTTTTTTCGACTTCGCTAACAATGCGCCGAACCGATCCATACTACTCGGAATGACATCAAATTTTGCAGGCAAGTCATAAATGATATAACGGAACTATTCTCGATCTCGGAATTCCATTCGTACCTCAATAACACAAAAACACGTCCAAAACCACAATAGGAACTTAAGAAACTTCTTATTTCAATATTGGGTGCCGAAACGCTCCCGGGTCATCAGAAACCCATTTCGAATATACGCCGAGGTCCAAAATCATCACACGAAGCTACCGGAACTGATGAAACTCGATTCCGATGTCGTTTACCCAAAATATTGACCGAAGTCAAACTTGGCCTTAAAGGCTAACCTTAAAGAACCAATTGTTCCTATAACACTCTAAACACCTCCGAATCCCGGACCACCAGTCCCCGCAAGTCATAAATCATAAAAAGCCGCTATGAGATGTTTCATTTAGGGGAACAGGGTCCGATAACGCAAAACAACCGGTCGGGTTGTTACAGAGACCTTGCTCTCACTCAGCTCGGACTCAAGAGTCCTATCATCCCGAGCTCGCATCAAATCGACTTAAACATGGCTCAAGGTATTCTATTATAAGTTCGATTATTGCCCATTTATCACTTAAAAACCTAAGGGTTGTTGTATTCAAAATCCAAGCCAATGCTCACTTGATCATTGAAGTTATAAAAAATTTCCAAAAGATAAACACAAAACAGAATTCATCGCAAATCAAAGATGAAGCAAAGAGGTTCTTTATATTCATAAGAGATGTTTACAAAATGTATTTACAACACCCACGAGGGGCCCGTACACAAAAGCAAAAAATAACAAACCTAATCTATTTCGGGGCTACATTCTCGGAGGCAACATCCCTAGGAACTGTGTCTTTGGTAGCTCTATCTTCGGGGACCTCCTTCTCTTCGAGGACTTCATTTTCGTCTCCCTCGCTCTCGGAGCCACTAGAGGAACCCTCATCATCGAAGAGCAAAGCAGCTGCCTCTTCCTCCAAAGATTTCCTTTCCAAATTCGGCCGAAAGGTCGAAGCCTCGAGCATGCACCTCCTCGAGATTTTGTCTTCGGGACTCCAGCCTAGCATCGTTGAGGGCACATGATAAATTAATCTCGGACACAGTCGAGATCTCCTATGCCCGATTATTTGCAACAACGACGTCAACTCAATACGAGGACACGAATGCCTCAGCCTCGGATTTGGCTTTAGCAAGCTCAGCGGCCGATTTAGCTTCGAGCTCTTTTGCGGCTCCAGGCCGAGCTTTCCTCCTTTGCACTTTTGAGCTGGTTTTCCACTGAGGTCAGCTGTTCCCGAAGTGTATCCTTCTCTGAGGCGAGACGGACCATATGTTGCCTCCACCCAAGGGTCTCAACCTATTTCATCTTGAGCTCCTATCGAAGCTCCTCTACCAGCTCGCCCCTCTGCTGGAACTGTAGAATTGAAGTGTTAGTCACCAAACCAAGTAAAAACACAATAGACCCTGAAAAGTTATATTACCTATTCACGAAGCTCAGTTTTTTATTGATAGGCCTTCTCCAACTCGGCGTGAAGATCGCTGATATTCCTCTCTTTTGGCATAGAGAGCCTTAAGGTTGTCCATATCTTCCACGAGCTTTTTGAATTCAGCTTCACTCCGGGCAAGCTCGGCTCGAGACTTGGAAAATGCTTGATTATAAAGCGACACAACCTTTCTCACAAAAGAAAAGGAGTCAGGCTTAGGAGGGCAAAAATCAAACTCAAAACGTAGTTAGGAGGACAAAGCTTACCTGTTTGCGAAGCTTTTCGGCCTCATAAAAAATGAACGAGGCATCAAGATCGGGGCCCTTCTCGATTCCCGCAAGGTACTCTCGAAAGATGCCGTTCTCCCCGTGGGACATTCCCACATCCGGAGTCCTCATAGCCTGGGCATCCCGTATCTGCCCTTCAGGGAACACCGGGCCCGACGAAGAGTCGTCCACATTGATTACCCCGAATGAATCACTCGGGGCATTATCCTGTCCTCGGAGGGCCACCGAGTTAGGCTCTCAGAGTTCATCAGCCGAGCGCCACCCGGGACGAGGCACACTTTTGTCCCTTGATTGCTTGGGGACTCTGCTCGAGCTCCCTTCAGAAATTTCCTCGGCTCGAGACCGTACCGCATCTATCACCATCGGTTCAGCGGCCTTCGAAGCGTCAGTGCTTCCTCTTTTCCGAGCTACCAACGGGCAGCCATCATCTTCGCCCTCAGCAGTGTCTCTATCTTCGTTCTCAGCACAAAGACGTCCAACCGTTTTCGGAGATAAGGCCACGGTATCGTCCTTAGGCTTTAGAAGCTGGCTTTTCCTTGGGTTCGGAGAGCTTGCAGGCGACACCCTCTTCTCTCCTTAACAGGTTTTGGGACTTCTTCCTCACCGGGCGGAGGAGGCCGCATAGAAACGGCGTCTCCGAGGCCTGCATAAAAACAAAAGTAAGTATTTCACTAAGGGACATAAATGTGCAAGTAATAAAACTCACCATGGTTTTTGGCCTCCCATCGACCTTTGGCCAAGTTACGCCAGTTACGCTCGGCGTATGAAGAAGTAGAGGCCAGTTGCCGAACCCAGCTCGGGAGGTCCGGGACCGCACCAGGAAACCAAGGGACAACTACATTATGAAGAGATTAGTTCGAGAAAGAGCAGGAACAACGGAGTATTAAATCATCATCGATAAACTACCACTTACGTTTCATGTTCCACTCCTCGGGGAATGGCATCCTCTCAGCAAGAATCAGGTTGGAGGTCCTCATTTGGAAAAATTGGCTCATCCATACTCGGTCCCTGTCCTCATCGATGCTGGAGAAGATAGACTTTGAGGATCGGCGTTGCAGCTTTATCAGGCCACCTCGATAGAGACGAGGACTGTATATCCTGATCAGATGGTTGAGGGTAAAAGACATCCCCTCGACATTGCTTGAAAAATATCTAATTAGATTGACGATTCGCCAAAATGAGGGGTAAATTTGACCAAGCGTCACTCGGTATTATTGGCAAAAGTCGAGAATGACTGGGTCTATGGGAGGCAGAGAAGGATCCATATGACCTAGCGTGAATGGATAGGTATACACACTCAGGTACCCTACTTTATGAGTGATAATATCCTATTCGGGGGAAGGAATCACCACGTATTTATTCTCCCAATGGCAATCTACCTTCACTTTCTTGAGTTCGGCTTCAGTTATAAAGCTGATATACCGAGACATAGGTTCACATCGACCCGGGACTAAAGCAGGTTTGTCGATTTTAAAATCGGAAGATGTTTCGCAAGGCCCAGGAATACACTCCTAGATACGAGATGGTACCACCGTTTTACTTTTGTATTGGCGTGACGATAAAGAGGCTTTCTCTTTCTGAGGGACTGTCTTAGAAGTTTTGACCATTGTTGTTGTTGGATTCAGAAGAAGAAAAGAAATTGGTGATGAAATAGGCACAAGTTGAAGAGAATGGTGAACTCAGAGATTGAAGTAGTTCATGAAGTTCTGTGAAAGCTTTGAGAAGTAAAAGTTTAAGTAAAGTTTGCAAAGTGAAGGAGTTGGCCTATTTATAAATGTCACTCAAGCGTGTTAAATAAGCCAAACAATTGACCAGTCAGCCGTTTTCAATTAATGGCCTTTGAAAAGCTGTGCAGACGCGACCTTTCGCGACCTTTGAGTCACACTAGTTGCTGACATCACGAGATTGACATCATGGTTGGGGCATCGAAGGGTCGGGAATCAAATCGTTTCTTGTCATTTCATTCTAAGAAACGCGGGGACTATCTGTACACGGTCAAAATCGTATGCCCCGATTCTGTAGGCTCGAGAGGTCACATCGAGGTTTGAGGTCAAAATCATATGCCCCGATTCTGTAGGCTCGAGAGGTCACATCGAGGGTTGAGGTTCGATAAACGCCAAGCTCGGGCTCGAAGGCAAAATAAGAGGCCCGTAGACCTAATTGTCGTAGATCATCGAAGCCGAGTACGATCACTGCCAAAATAGTACCGTTGTGAGTATGTTGCGGAAGGACAAGATTCTCGCCACGTCCCCAAGATCATGGTGTAAATTCAGGAATAGATTTGTACGAATTAGTACTAGGCGGTTATATAGCTGTCCCAATAATATTTTTTACTGTAAATAGAAATGTACCTTATTCAGGATTTCCCTCCTATATAAAGGGACCCCAATCATTTGTAAAGATCATCTAATCATTGGCAAAGAATATACTCTCTACTTTTCGCTCATTGTTCAGCAGAATTGTCCTTTAAACTTTATTATTGCTTTATTGTTCTTGATTCACCTCGAGGTCACCACTGCTTAAGTAACACTGGTTTGGTTCATTTACTCCTTTCATTTACATTTATATTACTTACTTATTAATTGGTATTGAACTAGATCATGTATCTTTGAAACATCATTATAAATTTAAATTGTTACTCAGTTTTTAGGGTAAACAACTTGGAAGCAGATTCTCTCTCAAGGACCTTGGGCATCTCCACTTCTTCCTGAATATTGAAGTTATTCCATTCAATGATGGCCTACTTCTCACTCAAAGTAAGCTGATTGCTGATGTTCCCAGTCGCTTCAACATGCTTGAAGCTAAAGGTGTTTCCACCCCAATGTCTACAACAGAACCCCTCACTCTGAATGATGGTTCTCCTGCTGCCAATGCAAAAGAATACCGTCAAGTTGTTGGCGCTCTGAAGTACCTCACTAACACTCGGCCAGATATCGCATTCGCTCTCAATCGTTTAGCTCAGTTCATGCACTGCCCCTCCATGAAACACTGGCAAGCAGCAAAACGTCTTCGTCGCTATCTCAAAATGGAAATGGGGGAGTAGAAACTTGTGGATCAAAATGGCTGTTCAGTACAGATGTTGGAATAACTTATGTACACATAAGGTGTATGGATGCTAGTACTAGCACAATTGCTTGGAAATAATATATTAGCTTAGCTTCAGTGGAGCCGTCTTCCATCTTTTATTTTTTTCCTTGGTTGCAATTGTGATATCTGCATTCTAAGTTCAAAAACCTTTGACAAACAAGAATGGGTAGCTCAAGCACCCCCAACAGTTGCGGGTTCGAATCTCCATGTTAAGATATAAAAAAAAAGTTCAAATACTTTGGACACGGTCTCGCTCTTTGATTTGTAAAAAATCGTTTTGCTATCCAAAAGAAAATGATTCATGTGAATATCTCCTCGATATAAACTTGTTATCTTTTAAGTGGACTGCAGTTACCAATATACGATAGAAGACATATTCATTGAAAACATAATGCACTGATACTTTTAGAATACCATAAAAGGTACTATTTCTAATTTTTTCATGATTCATGGGGTATTATACTCTGTTGATATTTCGCTGTTTGGTTTTTGGATTTAGGAATTAGAAGGGCTTGTTGACTGTCTAAAGTCAGTGTGCTGTAAGTAGAATGGTTCTCGAGCTATGAACTGCCTTGCAATTTGTTTTAACAACGGAACATGTTCTATGTCCATGACTTTGAAGGAGCATGCATTCACGTGTAAGGAGACGAAGTAGTGCTGTAATGCTTGTGAATACTCCTGATTAAAGGATCATCTTTTGTCGGGTGGCAGAGGGGTTTTTAATGTGTGAATGCGTTCGTTTGTTTCCGCTTCGGCCAATTGATGCATGTTCTCACTTTCTTTGTTTCTTCTTTTATGCTTCTGTGTTACCGCTCATTTTCCTCTATGTGTTGGACAGTCCACCTTTCTTTGCTGCTAGTACTTTTTGATGACTGCATTTCTACTCTTCACATCTTTTATCATTGCAGCTACCTATCAAAATCCTCAAGCAACTCAAGGCGAAAGTGACCACTACTAAAAATCCGGCAAAAAATGATCAAAAATTTGCAATCAAAATTGGTCTATCAAAATAAGCGATCAAAGTTGGTCGCTAAATTAGATAAAATAATTGAAAAATAATTGTAAATACATTAGCGACCAAGGTTGGTCGCTTTTTGGTCGATAATGTGGTCAAAATATTGACCGGACTGGTCAGACTTTCTTGGTCAAAGAAATATTAAAATTAGCGACCAAAGTGAGACCCAGTTATAAAAATTTTAATAATTATATTATTATTTTTAAAAAATTATAAAATATAAATAAATATAATTTAA
>MDKI01254069.1:0-34474 GCA_005239505.1 Nicotiana paniculata
TTAATATTTATAGCAAAAAATAGTATAGAATTTGGGTGTGGTCAAAAAATAGTTCTTCACAGTACCTACCGAGATCGAGACCAATAAGAATCGAGACCAAACAAGGTATACATCAAGAAAGATCAAAGACAACGTAATAACGAAAAGGCGAGATATCCGTGATTGGTCGAAGATCACGGCGGAAATCTCGGAACGGATCATATCAAGAACGATTAATTAGATAATCATGGAATTTCCTTCTGTAATTAAAATTATACCATAAATAGGAATCATCTACTATATAAAGGGGAGTTCTAATCATTTTTAAGATACATTGTTCACACAAATCAAAGAAATATAACACTTTCTCTCGCTTATACTCTCTTGTTTATCAGTTTACTTTCTGCTTCATTACTTTAATATCAGTCAGTTCGAGGGCACTCTAGCTCGAGGGCTGAATTGCATTTCAACACTAGTTTGATTTACTTTATTGTTAATTTTCATTATTAATCTTCATATTTATCAATTGGTATTAGGTAAAATCATGTGTCCTTAAAACCACATTATATGTTTAATTGTGTAACGACCCGGTCGGTCGTTATGTAGAACATGCATTATAATTACTGTTCTTGACTTGTCATAGGTTGAGTATACTGTTATTGATGTGTTAGAGTTGGCAGGGTTGAAATCGAAATGGTTGTAGTGAGAGTTTAGTCGCTTAGTCTTTAAAAATAGACTTAAAGTTAGAAAAGTCAACTGAGAGTTGACTTACTAGTAAACGACCTCGGAATGCGGATTTTATGGCTCGGATAGCTTCGTTAGGTGAATGTATTCAGAATATTTTGTGAGGACCGGTGTAGAACTAGGCTTGAATTGGCGAAAGTTAGTTTTTGGTGATTTCCGGTCGGCAGTGGAAAATAGGCTATCAGGGTCGGAATGGAATTATGGAAGTTGGAACAGGTTCGTAATGTCATTTTTGATATGTCTGCAAAATTTTAGGTCAATCGGAGTTGTTTTGGATAGTTTCGGCATCGTTGGAGGATTTTACAAATTTCAAAGTTCTTAGGCTTGAATTTGATGTGATTTTTGGTGTTTTGATGTTATTTTTAGTGTTTCGGGAGTGCAACTAAGTTTGAATGATCATATATGATATTTTGGTATATTTGGTTGGGGTCCCGAGGGGCTCGGGATTGATTTCAGATGGTTAAGTGGAAGTTTGGAGTTGGAAATTTGCAGCAAACGGATGCTGGTGTGAATTCAGTGTTGTTTTCCGCACCTGCGGATGTTTGATCACAGGTGCGGGCCCGCAGGAGAGAAATGTGAGTCGCAGGTGCGGATGCTCTGCAGGTGCTTACCTGAGACCGCATGTGCAGGTCCGCAGGTGCGTTTAAGTGGCCGCAGGTGCGGTACCACTGTTCAGAAAGTATAAAAACCTGCCTTCGCCATTTTAACCCTCTTTTCACCATTGTTGTACGGGTTCCGAGGTTTTTGAGGGATTTTGAAGAAGGAAATGTTGGTTCATCATTGAGGTAAGGTTTTTGGACTTAATAACTCAACTATATGTGATTGGAGACCTTATATCAATGTTTAATTATGAAAATCAGTAGGAAAAAAGAGGGGTTAGGGCTTGAGATTTTGAGACATTTAGGGGTCGATTTGAAGGGTCAAACGAACTCCGATTTTAGTGTTCTTGATATGTACGGACTCGTGAGATGATGAAGAACATATTAGAATAAAATTTGTCGGGTTCTGAGATACGGGCCCGGGGAGTCGAGTTTTTGCTAATATCGAGTTTTGAGCTAAATTTAGTACTTTTCAATTGGAATTCATTCCTTAAGCATAATTTGATGATAAAAATCTGAACTTGGTAGATTTATAGAACTCAGAGGCCGGATTTAGAGGCAAAGGCACTGCAAAATAGTATTTTAGCCAGTTTTGAGGTAAGTAACGTTTCCAAATTTAGTTCTGAGGGTTCGAAACCCCGAGCTAAATGATTTATGACTATTGTTGAGGTGACGCACTTGCCAAGTGACGGGAGTGCGGGCATGACCGAGTAATTATGGCCTAGCTTATCCCATGGCACCGCTTAGTGATTATTCTATGATAATATATGTGCTGCTATTAATGTGGTAATTGTGAACATGTTAGGAATCATGTTAAGTATAAATGCTAGGCTTCACGCTGAAAATGCTGAGACCCGAGTGGTCGTATATTACTGTCTCATTTTGTGATTATTTGATTTCATATACTCGGTCCTGCTATAGCATATCACTTCATATCTCAGTCTCAGTATTGTTAATTATGTGCATACTGATCATTGTTTCGGGCTGATGGATGCATCTATGATCCATGTGAGTGAGACTGAAGAGTAATGACTGAGTGAGGCCGAGAGCCTATTATTGAGACAGTTAAGAGATCAGACTGCACACCGCAGCGATATTAAATCACGCCTTCATTGGCTTGATATGGCGCTTGGGCCACTAGGGCCCTTCCGGAGTCTTTACACCCCTAGTGAGCGCATTGATGTGAGGGATGGATCTTCCCTGGACATGGATCTTGTCCGAGTGTTGTATTTCGGAGATGGACTTTCTCCGTAGGGCTGGATTGGCCCTTTCCTCAGTACGGAGTGATTACGGTCACCAACGATTATGTACATTCTGGGATGGACCTTACCCTGGGCCTGAGAGCCATATACGGTACTGAGTGGACTGTTGTGTGAGGGTTGTGAGGACTATGTGCATATCCACACTATTTTCATACATATATTTTATGATGGCATGTAAAGTATACTGGCACACTTAACATATTTACTCATCCTGATAAACTGTTAGCATGTCTAAATTCTGTATATTGTTTATTGTATAATTTTGAGGTTTTGTCCGTCACTACTTCTCAGCCCATAGTTTGGGTTCGTTACTTTTGAGTTGGTGTACTCACGTTACCCTTGCACCTTGTGTGCAGATCCAGGTACATCGGGACCGAGTAGCGGATATTGAGCAGCTGTCAGAGTTTTCCTTGGAGTTGTCGAGGTAGCAGCTGGCGATCACGACCTCGTCTTCTCTTTCTTATTCTGCATGTTGTTCTTTATTTTGAGACAATGTTGTCCATTTCTCCTTTTCTTTTGCTTTATGTTATAGTAGCTCATAACTGAGTGACACCGGATCCGGGGTTGGAGGTTTTAAATTTAGTTTTTCAAATATTGTTTTTAAACGTCAGATTCTAAGTATTATCAATAAATTCGTTTAAAATCATATTTTTACTGGAAATTGAATTTAGCTTTGATAAAAAGGGCGGCTTGCCTGGTTCCACGACATGCGCCATCACGACTCCGAAATCGGGTCGTGACAAGATGGTATCAGAGCGCTAGGTTAAATAGGTCTCACCAATCATGAGTAGGTTTAGTAGAGTCTTGCGGATCGGTATAGAGACGTCTGTACTTATCTTCGAGAGGCTACAGAACCCTTAGGAAGAATCCCATATTATTGAATTCTATCGTACGACTCTGTTGAATTCTTGAGTTAAACTTCGGTTGTTTTCATTCACTCATAGATGGTGAGGACTCGTGCTACTGATCATGGTGATCAGACATCAGCAGGACCAGCTGGAGGTCGAGGCAGTGGCAGAGAGAGGGGTGCAACCTGCTCAGCAGCCGGCGCAATACCTGTGGACCTTCCCACTGCTCAGGATCAGGTCCCCGCAGTTGAGATCCCAGCGGGAGAGGCTCAGGCACCAATAGTGCCATTGTGATTCAGGGTCTTTAGGAGACCCTTGCTCAGATTCTGACCGTGTACACCAGTCTTGCACATGCAGTCTCCATGTCTACTACTGCTTCTACTTCTCTGGCCGGGGGGAGGCACTCAGACTCCAGCTGCCTGGAAACCTGAGCAGGTTACTCAGGGGCTTTAGACACCGGTGACAGTTCCAGTCCAGCTGGTTGCCCCAACCCAAGATTTTGTGGTCCCAGCTTTGGCAGATGACGAGCAGCGCAGGTTAGAGAGGTTTAGTAGACTCCAGCCTACGATCTTTAGTGGTACTAAGGGCGAGGATGCACAGGGCTTTTTGGACAAGTGTTAGAGGATCCTTCGCACAATAGGAATACTGGAGGCTAGTGGGGTCCCATTTACTACCTTCCAGTTTGCAGGAGCTGCACTCGCTTGGTGGGAGGCCTATGAGAGGCGTAGACCTGCTGATGCAGCACCCCTTAACTAGCGTCAGTTATCCATTCTATTCCTGGAAAAGTATATACCGCAGTCCCACGGGGAGGAGCTGCGCAGGGAGTTCGAGCAGTTACGCCAGGAGGACATGACCGTGACGCAGTATGAGATAAGGTTCTCTGAGTTGGCCCGTCATGATATTTGGCTAGTTCCCACAGATAGGGAGAGAATCAGGAGGTTCGTTGATGGCCTCACTTATCAGCTTCAGATTTTTCTGACTAGAGAGAAGGTATATGGCGCTTCTTTCGAGGAGGTGGTTGACATTGCCAGAGAGATTGAGTCGGTTCACCGCCAGGAGCGGATCGAGAGGGAGGTTAATAGGTCTCGAGGATCTGGGATTTTTGGTGGGGTTCCTTCAGGGGGGAAGCCTCAGTCCCGCAGAGGCCGTCCTTTCAGTCAGGCTCAGCCAGGTCGCTCAGATTCTTGTGGTGGATCAGTTGGTCATGATCTTCATAGTTCGCATTAGGTGCAACCATCTTTCAGTTCCCTTCCAGCTCAGAGTTCATCTTAGGCACCATCAGTTCAGAGTTCATATATGCCTGGTTCTTCCAGTGGTTATCGTGGTGCTAGGGGTTCCCTTCAGTCCCCAGTGCCATTCTCCGAGAGAGGTTGCTTTGAGTGTGGATATGTGGGCCATATTAAGAGGTTTTGTCCTCGTTTTGCGAGAGGTACTTATTAGCAGAGGAGTCAGCCCGCGGTTTCAGACTTAGTAGATGCACCGCTCACCCAGGCAGCTAGAGGTGGGGGTCAGGCAGGTAGAGGTCGCCCTAGAGAGGGAGGTCGATCCGGTGGTGATCATGCCCGATTTTATGCATTTTCAGCCAGACCGGATGAGATGGCTTCTGATGCTGTGATCCCAGGAATTTTTTCAGTCTGTCACGAGAAGCTTATGTTTTTAATTGATTCTGATTTTTCATATTCACATGTTCATCATAATTTAGCCCATTCTCTGGATACGCCCCGTCAATCTTTCGTTACATCTGTTCATGTGCTCGCCCTTGTGGGTGATGTTGCTGTTACGGACCACGTGTATCAGTGGTGTGTGGTACCTATTGGGGGTCTGGAGACCCGGGTGTGTGCATGGTAAGGCTATTCGGCGGTTGATGGCTTTTGGAAGAACTCTTGGCACGTTCGAGGACGAACATTTGTTTAAGAGGGGGAGAATGTAACGACCCAGTCGGTCGTTACGTAGAACTTGCATTATAATTACTGTTCTTGACTTGCCATAGGTTGGGTATACTATTGTTGATGTGTTAGATTTTGTAGGCTTGAAATCGGAATGGTTGTAGTGAGAGTTTAGTCGCTTAGTCTTTAAAAATAGCCTTAAAGTTGGAAAAGTCAACTGAGAGTTGACTTAATGGTAAACGACCCCGGAATGCAGATTTTATGGCTCAGATAGATTCGTTAGGTGATTTAGGAGTTAGGAATGTGTTCAGAATATTTTGTGAGGACCGGTGTAGAATTAGGCTTGAATTGGCGAAAGTTAATTTTTGGTGATTTTCGGTCGGCAGTTGAAAATACGCTATCAGGGTCATAATGGAATTTCGGAAGTTGGAACAGGTTCATAATGTCATTTTGGATATATCTGCAAAATTTCAGGTCAATCGGAGTTATTTTGGATAGTTTCGACATCGTTGGAGGATTTTAGAAATTTCAAAGTTCTTAGGCTTGAATTTGATGTGATTTTTGGTGTTTTGATGTTATTTTTAGTGTTTCAGGAGTGAAACTAAGTTTGAATGATCATATATGATATGTTAGTATATTTTTTTTGGGTCCCGAAGGGCTCGGGATTAATTTCGGATGGTTAACGGGAAGTTCGGAGTTGGAAATTTGCAGCAAACAACTGTTGGTGTGAATTCACTGTTGTTTTCCGCACCTGCGGATGTTTGATCATAGGTGCGGGACTGCAGGAGAGGAATGTGAGTCCCAGGTGTGGATGCTCCGCAGGTGCGGACCTGGGACCGCAGGTGCAGGTCCGCAGGTAGCATAAGTGGCCGTAGGTGCGGAACCACCTACCTTCGCGATTTTGACCCTCTTTTCACCATTGTTGTACGGGTTCCGAGGTTTTCGAGGGATTTTGAAGAGGGAAACACTGGTTCATCATTGAGGTAAGGTTTTTGGACTTAACAACTCAATTATATGTGATTGGAGATCTTATATCACTGTTTAATTACGAAAATCAGTAGGAAAAAGGTGGAGTTAAGGCTTGAGATTTTGAGACCTTTAGGGGTCTATTTGAGGGGTCAAACGAACTCCAATTTTAGCGTTCTTGATATGTACGGACTCGTGAGATGATGAATAACATTTTGGTATAAAAATTTTCAGGTTTCAAGAGGCGGGCCCAGGGGGTCGGGTTTTTGCTAATTTCGAGTTTTGAGCTAAATTTGGTACTTTTCAATTGGAATTCATTCCTTAAGCATAATTTGATGATAAAAATCTGAACTTGGTAGATTTAGAGCACTCAGAGGCCGGATTTAGAGGCAAAGGCACTGCGAAATAGTATTTTAGCCAGTTTTGAGGTAAGTAACGTTTCCAAACTTGGTTCTGAGGGTTCGAAACCCCGAGCTAAATGATCTATGACTATTGTTGAGGTAACGTACTTGCCAAGTGACGGGCGTGCGGGCGTGAACCGAGTAATTGTGGCCTGGTTTATCCCATGACACCGCTTAGTGATTATTCCATGATGATATCTGTGCTGCTATTAATGTGGTAATTGTGAACACGTTAGAAATCATGTTAAGTATAAATGCTAGGCTTCACGCCGAAAATGCTGAGACCCGAGTGGTTGTATATTACTGTCTCATTTTGTGATTATTTGATTTCATATACTCAGTCCTGCTATAGCATATCACTTCATATTCCAGTCTTAATATTGTTAATTATGTGCATACTGATCATAGTTTCGGGCTGATGGATGCATCTATGATCCATGTGAGTGAGACTAAAGAGTAATGACTGAGTAAGGTCGAGAGCCTGTTATTGAGATAGTTATGAGATCGGACTACACACCGCAGCGATATTAAATCATGCCTTCGTTGGCTTGATATGGCGCTTGGGCTAGTAGGGCCCCTCCGGAGTCTTTACTCCCCTAGTGAGCGCATTGATGTGAGGGATGGATCTTCCCTGGACATGGATCTTGTCCGAGTGTTGTATTCCGGAGATGGACTTTCTCCGTGGGGCTAGATTGGACCGTTTCTCAATACGGAGTGACTACGATCACCAACGATTATGTACATTCCGGGATGGAACTTTCCCTGGGCCTGAGAGTCATATACGATACTGAGTGGACTGCTGTGTGAGGGTTGTGAGGACTATGTGCATATCCACACTGGTTTCATACATATATTTTATGATGGCATGTAGAGTATATTGGCATACTTGACATATTACTCATCCTGATAAACTGTTAGCATGTCTAAATTCTGTTTATTGTTTATTGTATAATTTTGAGGTTTTGTCCATCACTACTTCTCAGCCCATAAGTTGGGTTCGTTATTTCTGAGTTGGTGTACTCACGTTACCCCCTGCACCTTGTGTGCAGATCCAGGTACACCGGGACCGGGTAGCGGATATTGAGCAGCTGTTAGAGTTTTTCTTGGAGTTGTCGAGGTAGCAGCTGGCGATCGCGACCTCGTCTTCTCTTTCTTATTCTACCTGTTGTTCTTTATTTTGAGACAATGTTGTCCATTTCTCTTTTTCTTTTGCTTTATGTTATAGTAGCTCATGATTAGTGACACCGGATCCGGGGTTGGAGGTTTTAAATTTAGTTTTTCAAATATTGTTTTTAAACTTCAGATTCGAAGTATTATCAATAAATTTGTTTAAAATCTATTTTTACTGAAAATTGAATTTAGTTTAGATAAAAAGGGCGACTTGCCTGGTTCCACGACAGGCACCATCACGACTCCGAAATCGGGTCGTGACAAGTTGTTATCCGATTTTAAGGGTAAATAGATATAGATATAGATATATATTTTTGTTTTGTTTTGCAGGCTTTTAAAGTAAAGATCGAAGTCTTATGAATGAAGAATTATGCTACCAAATAGCATACCTTTCTCTAAGTGCCCTATCCATCGCATGAAATAGTTTGGACATTCACTTTAAGAACATAAAGAAATTTGGTGAAATAGCTTATCAACTTAAATCTACCTCTTGTCTTTGTCTAATACAATACTGTATTGGTGGTTAACAAGTGATACATGTGGAATTATATTTAGCTGGCGGTGCATGTTACGTGGAACAATGAGAAAATTACAACTGGAATATTATAATTCAAAGGTATACGAGTTACAAGAGTTATGAGTCAATCACTCACGAGATAAAAGGGAACCTATGTTCGAGCCTAAAATATTTTATGAAGAGACACATGTGGAATGAACCAAGACGGTAAAAAGGGAAGATTCATGAACCTCCAATTAATGAGGAAGGGGAATCAGAATCGTTACAAAATCTTCATGAACAATTACAATTACCAAATGTAACCGGTCATTAATGTCATTAAAGCTCATAATGATTTGGCCATAAATGGTAGAAAATATTATGTTTGTAAACTTCTATATAAGGGAAGAGAATTTCACTTGTAAAGGCACGTTCTGACTTATATTGGAATACAATTACTTTATTTTACTTACAATCAATCATTTCAAAATCTTTTTGTCAATTTTGTTTCCTTTCAAGCAATTTATTCAAAAAGTAAGGAATTTCTTGGTTATCAGTAACCCGAATTCTTCTAAAAATAGGCTTTGACTGAAAATCTTATTTTTTTGGTTAAAAAAATTGGTTTCGTAACCGGAAATCTGATAATATTTTTTACTTTCCAAATCCTTCTTTCTCACAACCAAGTCATGTCAACTGTCAATGACAACAACCAACAGGTGGGAGGATCTTCAGTTCCTTCACCTCAGGAATCTCCACGCAATTCTCGAGAAGGAACACCTGAAAGATCCACGTCTTACACAAATGAACAACATGGAGATGAGCAGACCATTGAGCAAGAAACCCCAAAGAAATTGATCGTTGAACATGTGAACAATGCTCTCCAAGCTTTTGTAAATGGGCTGCCAAATGCACCACCAACACCTCCCCCAAATAACACTGCTACCATAGAAGATCCACACTTGGGTCTTGCCAATTCAGGAAATGGAGGAGCTCCCAATGAATTACGTGACGACAGGTCATGTACACTAAATAATTCTGATTTACAAAATTTGGTACTAACTTTGCAGAAGAAGATGAAAGAACAAAATGACCGCATCGAACAAATACCTGATGTGCCACCTGTGATCAAGGGAGTGGATATTGATAAATATTTGCAACAACCTTGGAAGCCAAGCGCGGCCCCACTGCCCATTCCAAAGAAGTTCAAAATGACTGACATCCCAAAATATGATGGAACAACTGATCCACGTGATCATGTAACTGCATTCACAACAGGTGTAAAAGGCAATGATTTGACCAAGAAAGAAATTGAGTCGGTTTTGGTCAAAAAATTTTGAGAACCATTCACGAAAGGGGCATTAACATGGTATTCTCTTTTACCTTAAAATTCTATTGATTCTTTTTTGCTGAGCTTGCAGATTTATTTATAAAAGCACATTCGGGAGCTCAAAAAGTTGAAAAAAGGATGGAAGATATCCTCAAGGTAAAACAAGGAGATGCTGAGTTACTCAGAGAATTTGTGGATATATTTCAACGTGAAAGAATGATGCTTCCAAGAGTACCTGATAATTGGGCATCCATGTCGTTCACAAGTAATCTAAATGAAAAAAATTCAGAAGTCACGAGAAGACTCAAGGAAAGCTAATGAGAATTCCCTGCAACAACATGGAATGATGTATATAATAAGTATAGAACCAAGCTGCGGATTGAAGAAGACATCATTGCACATTCAAGGGTAGATGAAAGAGCAAATTCGAGGCATTCAGAGTCTGAAAAAAGGTCCGGTAAAAACAGATACGGGCCTTATATGGGACCCACGGGACGAGACTCACGGTCTAAGCCAGAAAATGTACGATCTGACTCTAGATCAAGAAACAGAGATAAGGGGTCATCATCCAGGTTCAGAAATGAACGAGATGTACGTGATAGAGAGACCAACGCGAATGCAAGGATTAGAGATTATAGTTTCAATATCAGTACTTCTGAGTTGGTAGCTGTTCTAAGGGGTATGGGAGATAAGGTGCGGTAGCCAAAGGAAATGAGATCAAACCCAAGCAGAAGAAATCCAGATTGTTGGTGCAATTTTCATAGCGACCATGCCCATAAAATAGCAGATTGCGGATTTTTACAAGGTGAAGTAGAGCATTTATTAAAGCAAGTATATTTAACAGATTTGTTCAGTGAGAAAGGTAAACAATCTTATATAAAAAATAGACAAGAACCTCAAAACCCCCATATCCAAAAAGAACAGTTAACGTGATAAGCGAGGGAGAAGAAGTCAAAGGTGTAACGTACAAAACTGCGAAAAAGACGTCAAATGTCATAGTCACCCACGAGAAGCGAGTTCGTCAAGTTTTGGAGGAAGATAATATAATATTTGATTATGCAAATATAGATGGCTTGATGATTCCTCACAATGATGCACTGATAATATCTTTACTTATACATGATACTAATGTGAAACGAGTTTTGATTGACCCAGGTAGCTCTGTGAATATTATTCTTCTACGAGTGGTGAATGAAATGCAAATTGGTGACAAGATGGTACCAAAAGCACGTTCCTTATCTGGATTTGATAATTCAACAGTTATTATGAAGGGGGAGATAGTGCTAACTATATTCGTAGAAAGAGTCATCAAAGAAACAAAATTTCAAGTAATAGACAAGGACATAGACTATAATGTGATTCTTGGGAGGCCATGGATTTATGATATGGATGTTGTGCCGTCTACATTACATCAAGTTATTAAGTTTCTTTCAAAACGGGGAATTCAACAAATTCGAGGAGATCAACAAATTTCTAAGAATATCAATTCAGTGGTGGAGTCACACAAAGAAAGCAGTGATACAAATGAGAATTTCGTGGAAGACATGGTAAATAAAATCTCATTTGAAAATGGCTCAAGGAAAATAGATGTGGATTCAAGACCAGATGTCATTCAAGAAACGGAGGAGAATGAAAACATCAAAATAACAATTGAAGAGATCGAAGCTGTTGTATTATTCGAACTATGACTAGATCGAAAAGTCTATATTGGAGCGAAGCTGAGCCAAAAAATGAGAGGTAAGTTAGTTGAATTTTTAAAAAAGCTGACACAGATTATTTTTCCTGGTCGCATTCAGATATGACAGGTATACCTCCGGAGGTGATGACTCACAAATTGAATGAAGATCCATCATACCTACCTGTCAAGCAAAAGAAAAGGAAGCAAGGCTCTTTCAAAAATCAAGTGATTCAGGATGAGGTACAAACACTCTTAAAAATCGATTCAATACGGGAGGTAAAATATCCTAATTGATTAGCTAATACTGTGGTAGTTCCAAAAAAGAATGGCAAATGGTGAATTTGCTAGATTGTACTGATTTAAATAAAGCTTGCCCAAAAGATTCATTCCTTTTACCGCATATAGCTCAATTGATTGATTCTACCGCAGGTCATGAGCTGTTGAGTTTTTTAGATGTATATTCAGGTTACAATCAAATAAAAATGGTTCCCCTAGATGAAGAAAAAACTTCATTTATTACAGACAGAGGGACTTACTATTACAAAGGCATGTCTTTTGGTTTAAAAAATGCTGGGCCAAGTATCAAAGGTTGGTGACTAAGATGTTTCAAGAACACTTGGGAAGAACTATGGAAGTATATATCGATGATATGCTAGTCAAATCTGCACGAGCAGGAGATCACTTTCAACATCTTTCAAGCACCTTCTAAATCCTCTGTAACTATAATATGAAGTTAGATACAGAAAAATGTGCCTTCGACGTGGCTTCAGGTAAGTTTTTAGGTTTTGTTGTATCTAACAGAGTTATTAAATTAAACCCTGTACAGATCAAATCCGTTGAAGAAATTTCAGATGTATTCACGAGCAAAAAAGAGGTACAGAGGTTGACAGGAAGAATAACAGCTTTGGGAAGATTTATTATCAAATCTTCGGAAAAAAGTTTCAAATTCTTTTCAGTACTAAAAAAGCAAAATCAGTTTGAATGGACTGAGGAATGCCGACAAGCTCTCAAAAATTTAAAAGCATATTTGCCAAATTCGCCCCTGCTGGCTAAACCAGAAGATGCAGAGAGGCTACTTGTCTATCTTGGAGTTTCAGAAATGGCAGTAAGTGCAGTTTTAGTACGAGAAGATAAAGGTAAACAATCTCCAATTTATTATTTTAGTAAATCTTTATTGGATGCCGAGACTCAATATCCTCACTTAGAAAAACTTGCTTTAGCATTAGTTATGGCATCTAGAAAGTTGAGACCTTATTTTCAATGTTATCCTATCTCTGTAGTAACTGCTTATCCTCTAAGGAATATATTGCATAAACAAGAGTTGTCAGGAAGATTAGCTAAATGGGCTATAGAACTCAGCGAGTATGATATCATGTACCAGCTTAGAACTGCAATAAAATCACAAATTATAGCAGATTTTGTAGAGGATTTCAGCACAAAAATAGTTCCTGAAGTAGAAAAGGAACTATAAGTATTCACCGGAGCTAATCCAGGTACATGGACTCTATTTACTGATGGCTCCTCGAACGTTAAAGGAGCAGGTTTAGGTATTGTTTTAATCCCACCTTCGGGAGAAAGTATAAGACAAGCAATAAAATACTATCCCATTACTAACAATGAAGCAGAGTATGGGGCTGTTATTGCAGGTTTGGAACTGGCATGAGAATTCTCTATAGAGCAAATCGTAATTAAGAGTGATTCTCAACTGGTAGTTAACCAGATGCAGGAGACTTACATAGCTAGAGAGGCACGATCAACAATATTTGGAAAAGGCACGAGAATTGATAAGACAATTTCAATCATGGAAATTATGCAAATACTCAGGGAAGAGAATGCGGAATCAGATGCACTAGAAAATCTTGCATCAGTTACGGAAATAACAAATGTAGAAAATGCTATCGTAATACATCTGTTTCATTCAGCACTGGACTAAGATAAAAATGAGGTAAGTTTCAATAACTTAACTTGGGACTGGAGAAACGAACTTGTTAATTTTCTGCAGTATGGAACCGTACCTAAAGACAAAAAAAAGTCTCAGTTACTTCGACGAAAGGCTGCCTGTTACTGCTTAATTCGAGGAAATCTATATCGAAAAATGTTTGGGGGGACATTTAGAAAGATGCCTTGGACCTGGTCAAACAGAATATGTGATGAGAGAAGTACACGAGGGGCATTGTGGAAATCACGCAAGAGGAAGATCCTTGGTGAAAATGTTAATTAGAGCAGGATACTATTGGCCGAAAATGGAAGAAGATGCAGAAAATTTCGTAGCTAAGTGTGATAAATACCAACGATATGGCAATAACATGCACCGCCCAACAGAATTATTACATACGGTTATTCCCCATGGTCATTCATGAAGTGGGGAATGGATATCGTTGGACCCTTGCTGCAAGCTAAAGGAAAGGTACGATTTTTGTTAGTGTTAACAGATTATTTTTGCAAATGGGTAGAGGCAAGATCTTACAAACATGTGCGAGAAAAGGAAGTATGGATTTTATTTGGCGAAACATTATATGCCGATTCGGAGTGCCAAGAGAAATCGTATGTGATAGCGGCCCGCAGTTTATAGGCACGAAAATCATAGAATTTTTTCAAAGTTGGCAAATCAAATGAATAACTTCCTCACCTTATCACCCCGTGGAAAATGGACAAGTTGAGTCAACAAACAAGATTATTATTAATAATTTGAATAAAAGATTAGAGGAATCAAAAGGCAATTGGTCCGAGGTGTTACCAGGAGTGTTATAGGCTTATCGAACAACATCAAAGACAGGCACGGGCGAAACTCCATTTTAACTAGTTTATGGTACGGAAGCCTTAATCCCAGTCGAAATAGGTGATCCAAGTACGCGATTCACACAAGCAGCTGAAGAATCAAATGGTGAAGAGATAAGAACGAATGTAGATTTACTCGAGCAAAGCAGAGAAGCGGCTCTAATAAGAATGGAAGCTCATAAGCAAATTATTGAACGATACTATAACAGGAAGGTTCATCTCAGATACTTCAAGATTGGGGACTTTGTTCTCAAAAAGGTTTTTCAATCAACAAAAACAACTGGAGCAGGAAAGTTGAATCCAAATTAGGAAGGTCCTTATAAAATTCGTGGTATCGCTGAGAAAGGTGCTTATGAGTTGGAAACGATGGAAGGCAAGGTACTACCTTCGAATTGGAATGCAGTTCATTTGAAGAAATATTATTTCTAAGAAAAAGTATACCCACGGTCAGGTATCACTTTATTACGATTTTATTTTGTTCTATTAAATTATACTAACAATTTTAGATAATAGGAAAAAAGCTAGCCTACATCAAATGATGATATTAGACCTAAAAGACACGCGGGATACAAAATTATTCCCAGTCTGGGTGACAGCTTTTCTGATGGAAATAAAAAGAGTTAAGCAATCATAATCTAAAAGTATACCTCCGAGTCACGTATGTATATTCCTTGTCAGGAAATGGACCAAATGGAAGAAATAATCAAGTGTTCGAGATTTCATACTTCAAATCTCTAACACTTAGGGGACTATAGATATGAAGGCAAAGAAGACTGAAAGTCAAAGAAGAAAAGTTAAAGAAGACTAAAAGTCAGAATTCAAGCCTGGATCAACCCAAAAACAAAAAGTCAAGAGCCAATCAAGAGGCGAGAAACAAACCTGAATCAAAAACCTTTGTAATAAGCTTTGATAAAGTGTAAACTCGCAAACATAAGTTACAAGATCCTATGAGTACTTAGGTTAAGGGCAATGATTAGACATAGGTTGCAAGATAAACTCTAGAATTTTTTGAAATCTGTTACAAGAAAAATAGTTATGAACAAAAGTTATTTGAATACTTGTAAAGTGTTGTATAATTTGAAAGTTCAAAGCATGAAACTTCCTCAAATTATTCACGAAACTTCTTCAAAGTATGTATTTTCCTACTTCTTTCATATACTTACACCAATATGAAGTTGAGACGTCTTCTTCATTAGCGTCGTTTATAAAATGGTCCTCTATAAAAATTCGTGTCTATATCAAAATCATGAAATATTAAAGCATTTTTAAATACAAGTCAAAGAGTAAAACAAAAACTCAAACAAAATTTTTTATATTAAACTTAGTCAAAACTAAGAATATACTTAGTTAAAACCAAGATGCTAGTTTAATAACAAACCCCAAAACGGGCCAGGGATAAAAACACCATTCCAAAAAGTAAAAAAATAACTTCCCATCAAAAGTTCCAAATAAACGCAGTTCTAAAAAACACTAAGGGGCAGAATCCAATGTAGCATCATCAGCAGCGGGAGAAGATTCAACTTGGGCAGAAGGATCTTGAACACTAACTTCACCAGGAGTAGGTTCATCACCTTCGGGAACGCCTACCTCAGGCGAGAAAAATCTCTGACTTTGCTGAGTTTGTTCAATAGTTTCTTTAGCCTTGGAGATCTCAACATTCAGGTCAAAGCCTTCCTGACTAGCCTCCATTAAAGTCTCGAGGCGAGTATTCAAAAAAGACCAACTCACATCGAGTGTCGATTTATCTTCAAGGGCTTCATAATCTTTCTCCCACTGGTCAATTTCAGCCTTCAGCTCTTCTTTCTTAATTAAAGAAGCATGTAAGAAGCCTTCAAAGGGGCGAGGGATATCTCTAAGAACTGACCTTATCAGAAGAGGCGCGGAGGTCTTCTTGAACCTGGGTAAGTGTTTGAACTAACTCCCCGGCATAAGTCTCCTTCTGATTTAGAAGTTTTTTCAAACCCCTTATCTCTTCGGTAGCTTTAGAGAGTTGTTCCGCAAATGAAGACTCAATAATGTCTTTGTCTTTGCCGACTTGACCTGAAGAAGCTTTTTCAATTGCTAATTCTGCCACAACTATTCTTGCTTGTTGTTCCAAAGCACACTTTTCTTCAGCCAAAACTTCCTTTTCCAATTGAAGACCCTCGTATTATTCTTTCCAATTGTATGCTTTAATACGATAATCATTGACTTGCTGCTCAGCACGAACAATCCTCTTCATAAGCTTTGTGCCTATCAAGTTGATCTGCAAAAGAAAAGAAAGAAGTTATGGTTAAGAAAAAATAAATAACCACGAGGAAAAGAAAGGAAAAGAGCTAAGACTTGAACCTTCAAAGATGAATGAACAATATCATTCATCCATGTCAAGGAACTGTTGCTCTCCAACTTTGACTTCTCAACTGGGCCAAGTAAAGGTTTTAACCATACGTCGGCTTGACCAGATTTTTTCAGTAGATTACCACCCTCAGGGACTTCAATGGTAACCTTTTTCATCGCTCTATTGCTACTAGAAGTACAAACTTTAGTATAATAAGTAGTAGAAATAGGAATAGTTGAGGAAGTGAAAGCAGTCACGAGAGGAGCAGTAGCAACGACAACAGGTACGGTAGTTTGAGAACGAACGGGGAATGACGTTGGAAGAGAAGCGAGGGGTAATTCTTCAGAAACGGGACCAAAATCTCAACTATCAAAACCACGGGTAAACAACTGATAGGTAGAATCACGAGGGGGAACATTCATCTCTTCATCAGAACTCACTAAATGACACTTTCAGGTTCATCCAAAAGCTTAGAAGTTACTGAACTTGGAGAAGGGGTGGCTTCACCATCTGAAATAACGCGCCTCCTAACCCGAGTCCTGCACACTAAGGAACGCTCTTCTTGTTCCTCTTCACCTTCAGAGCCATGGACTCCGTCTACTTTTCTCTTCGATGAAGAACTCAATATCCTTTCTTGAGCAAGGGACATAGAGAGTCTTGAAGAAGTAATAGATGCAGGACTGACGCCTCGAATGGGAAACCCTAGTGAAAGAGAAAAGTTAGTAACTCCTAAATTAATATAAAGAGAAGGAGGAAAATTAAAAAGAAAGATACCGTGTGTTTTGAATTTCCATCCAAACCTATGAGAAAGGTATTTCCAAGACCTTCCCTCTATGGGAGCAACTGACAATAAGTTTTCTACCCAAGCACGGAAGTAGGTATCTCCTCAAAAACTTCCATGGTTGCTAAAAGAAAAAGTAACCACGCGATTATAAGTTTTTTTTTCTTTTTCAAGAAAGAAGAAGAGAGATAAATTCAAAAAAAACTTACGTGCAAAATTTTACTTTTCTAGAAAGGGCATATTCTCCTCACCCGCCAAAGTACTTGTGGGAACAATAATGAAACGGGCATACCATCCACGGTCTCTGTCATCCTCAGGGCTAACCAATACCCTTTTACTTCTGGCCAAGAGAGTAAAGACCCCTAAACGAAATAATTTAGGGGAATAAAGATGAAGCAAGTGTTTAAAGGTGAAAGGTAAGGAAGTCAAGTTGGATAAATATCAAAGAGATGCAACAACCCTCCAGAAAATAGGACCAATATGTCCTAAGTAAACATTAAAGAAATGAAAAAATTCTGTAATTATCGGGTCAATAGGTGGACTAAAACCTAAGGTGAAAGAATATGTGTAAACAAAGGAATAACTAGCCTGATACGAAGTTATCCTTTGGTTTGAACCGGGAACTAAAACTGGAAAATCAGATTTCCAGTAGCATTCTCATTGAACAAGAGAAATCAAACCGGTAGTAATTTGAGACGGATAAATATTAGCACAGCCACGAGAAGCTAAATAAGTAACTTGGTTCCTAATCGATTCACGATCAGAGGAGAAAGAAAATTATTGTGGAACAATTTCATGAACCGTTGGTTCACGAATGGGCTCACTTGATTCCCTATTTCTAGCAGAAGATCTAAGGGTTAAAGAAGCTCTAGTTCTAGAAGAAGAAGGAGTAACTGTGTTGGTTTGACAAGTAGAACCACGAATGGACAAAGATCCTAAACTATGCAGTCTACCACCTCTTCTACTCCTAACAAGAGCAGATGAAAAGGGAAGTTCATCAACAATTACTTCTTTACGAGGATCGGGATTTGATGAAGTCATGGTTGTATAAGGAATTAACAAAGTAATGTGTTGAAGAATAAGAACGAGTGAAGAAAAAGAACACTGTAGGATAAAGGTTTCGTGGAACTAAAGGCATGTGAGGTATTTATAAAAAGAAGAAACCTTCATACGAAGAAGGTCATAATGAAACGTTATAATGGAACCGTCACTGCGTGACAGACACAACCGCAGAAAAGCCCTAAAAAGCACTGAGGGACCGCATATCCAATCATCAAAAGTCACGTGGCATATGTATTAAATGGAAGTGACATACGACGCGTTGATTCTGATGTAAACAATGATGCTTGGGAAACGACGACAAAGAACTCACCGCCATAAATATACACCACTTCCCAAATATTCAATTGTAGAATATTCGGTAAGTGGGGGGACTTTCTGTATTGGTGGTAAATAAGTGATACACGTAAAATTATATTTAGCTGATGCGACACGTTATGTGGAACAATGAGGAAATTACAATTGAAATATTATAATTCAAAAGTATACGAGTTACCAGAGGTGCGAGTCAATCACTCACGAGATAAAAAGGAACCTATGTTTGAGCCTAAAATAGTTGATGAAGAGACACAGGCGGAATGCACCAAGACCGAAAAAAGAGAAGATTCATGAACCTCCAATTAATGAGGAAGGGGAATCAGAATGGTTACAAAATCTTCATGAACAGTTATGATTACCAAATGTAACGGATCATTAATGTCATTAAAGCTCATAATGATTCGGCCATAAAAGGTAGAAAACGTTATGTTTGTAAACTTCTATATAAGGGAAGAGATTTTCAGTTGTAAAGGCACGTTCTGACTTATATTGAAATACAATTACTTTCTTTTGCTTACAATTAATCATTTCAATATCTTTTTGTCAATTTTATTTCCTTTCAAGCAATTTATTAAGAAAGTAAAGAATTTCTAGGTCATCAGTAACCCGAATTCTTTGAAAAATAGGCCTTGACTGAAAATCTCATTTTTTTTATTAAACAAGTACCACTAGAGGTTGTAATCATCTCTATTCTTATTTTAAGTTGTGCTTATGATATTTATTTAGCTTTCACAATATAGTAAAAAAAAAAAAAAAAGGGCGTATTGGATTTGACTATTTCTAACCTAGTAGTCTCTTTATGTGTACCATTCTCTTTTCTTTCGTTTTCCTTTTATCGCATTTCATTCTGCAAAGCGCTAGACGCTTTCACCACCTTTCCTTCCTTGCATGCCCCTCATCTCTTCTTTTAGAGAAAAGAGAACATTCGAAAGAAACAAAGCGTTAGCAAAAGACGAGATAATTTGGGGTTCTTTTTATTTCTTCCCGTTATGCTATAAGCAGTTCATTCATGTGCTGATGAATAACGTTGTTGACCATATTCACCAGAAAGTTTATAGAAGGGAAAGGCAGAGGAAAGCATAAAGACAAGAGCGGACCTACTTCACTTTGTCTTAAAAAGAAAATTTTAGCCATTTAATCCATATTTAAAATACTTCCACTTCTTGGTACTTTATATTACGAAACTTCAGTAGGAAGCAGGGGTGTATGTAGCGGACGAATACCGGGTTCACAACTTTTGATGCGGAATAAAATTTTATATATAAAATTTTAAAAGCTGGACCAATAAATTTTAAATTCTGGCAGGTAAATACTTCCTAAAAAAAACATACGGCGGGATATTGAGCAGAGAAGAAAAGACTAGCTTCTTGGTTATTCATTATCATATTACAAGATAACGTGGGATACTATCTTCTAGGTCTGGCCAATGGCCACTTTTCACTAAGGAAAACCCAAGAAAGTACTCCAAACTCTCTATACTAACTTTGGAATATAGATATCGACTACTAGTATTCAATATGAAACCGCTAGACGCTAGTCCTCCTACTTGTTCTCAAGCTTTGAGCTCTATCAGATTTAAGAAACACAAATTGGCCGCAGGCAGCTCGAAAAGAATCCCTTGAAGCCTTTCTGCAAATTTTTAGCTAGCATAAGAATATTTCAAAGAAAGAAGTTTTTTGTTTGCCCATAAAAGTCTAAGATATCCATACTAGTTGACGTTACATGTGATAGTATAATTATCTTAACTATTCAAGTAAAGAAATTGAACAATTCTTCCTTTAAAAGAATATTTTAAACTTTTCACCTTTTGTTTTTCCTTTATAAATAAAGATCACCACTTTGAAGCAATATGTTCCGAAAGCAATGTTGTGACAGGAGAAATATAGGGCCGTATAAATGACAGAATCCCTCCAATTTAGGGACAAGAATGGGGAGAAAATTGGTGGCAGAGGCCATCATATTAGGTCAAGGGGAATAGGAATGAGGACATATATACCCCTTTAGGCTTAGCGTAGAGCAAGGTTGGGGAAATCTTGTAGAGATCTTCATCTACAGCTTTGGGTGCCCTTTTACTTTTAGGTGAAGGACGTGGAACAGGGCTTGCTGCTTCTTTCACATCATCATATTCACAATGGTCCCATGCATCCTTTCTTCCTTCTTTTCCAACTGCTTTTCTCTGCCAAATTGCCAATCAAAGTTTATATCTAATTAATTAACCATAGGCTGACCTCGAAGTTAAGTTATTTCTCGGTTTCAATTTATATAATTTAAAGAAGGAAGACAACTTTTCCAAATTATGACCGTAAACATGCATATATGTAGTGTGATTTGTAGCTTGTGAAAAACATGAAAATTATGATTAAATGAAAAATTTAAGATTAAATTAGTTTCAATTATAAAAGGGTGTATTGAAAGAAATAATACTACATCACATCAATTGAAAGAGACTTTCCTTTGAACGATATATATTCATTGAAAGAGAAATTAAAATGTGTACGTGTAATATTCAGAAAACATGCACGTGAAGTAGTAAAACAAAAACCATTGAATGCTTTCACATGTTATGTCTCGTATTCACCTCTCTACAGAAGGATGTACGTACTGGATATTATTAGCTAGTATGTAACAGCAATTAATTAGTAGTAGTACTAATTACGTGCCTTACGACGAGGAACGACGATCATGGTAGGAGTGACAATATCGTTCTGGTAAAGATCCCCGGCGACGTACAAATCACGATCTTCATAGTAGCTATATCCAAGCAAACCAGCTTGCCTAGCTGATTCAAAGCACTGTGTGAAAGGAAAAGGTAAATCATCGTTACAGTCCCAGCAACCAAATGCTGGAACATGGCGCCTCCTCATGAAGTAATAATTGCTCTCCTAAAAAAAATACCCACAAATCAGAATCATAAACAGAACCCAAGATTAATTTTCCAACCAAAAAAGAAAAGTTTTGAAATGCCAATGACAGCTTACATCCATTTTGTGGGGATTATCACCAGTAGAATCTTGGAGATTGAAGAACTCTTGAGAGTTCAAAGTTAACTTTTTTTTTCCTCAACTGGAACTATATTAAAGTATGAATTTAAGGAAATGTGGAAGGTCCTTTAAAGGGGCCTGAAATGGGTTTGCTTTTTGTGATGAGTCATTGTTGATGGTGGGATTAAAGATTAGGGCAGTGGGGTATTGATGATTCAAGGCGATACTGGTATGAAGTTGTAAGAAACAGTAATGGTCCAGATTAGAAACAGAGAAAGCAAAGAAAGCCCAGATATCTAAAATACTTTGAGAAGAAGACAAGAGGGACAGAGATGTAACGACAGAGAGAAGAGGGGGAACTAAAGCTGTAGTGCAGGGGATATAGATTCTTAAAATGTTATACTAATATCGTTCCTAATTAATTTCTGTATGGTCAATTTTTTTTTCGATTCAGTTTATTCGGTTAGATAATTTCGTTTTAATTGTTAACAAGTGCATAGAACTATAAACTATAATATTTATAGTTAAAGTACTCAAAAGTACAATACTAAAAACGTTTGTTGACAAAGGTTTTGTCCAAAACCAACAAATATTAACTTAGAGAGAGAAAACTGCACATAAAGGAATAAATTTGATCATTAGAAATGTTTTCTTACTTGGTTTAGAGTTAATTGATGAACTTAGAGAATAAGGAAAAATAAAATTTTAGTTTTTTTTATATTATGTTATAATTAATAATATGTGTTTTGTGTATACAATATATATTTTGCTATGATATCGGTATTTCGGTATTTCATTTTAAAATACCAAATATCATACCTATTACCATATTTTTTGAAAACTTAAACCAAATACCATATCGAATACCAAATACTAAAAATTTCGATTCCGATATTGTAATTCGGTATTTACCAAATTATGTACGACCCTATATAGCTGTATTCTTTAGGGAAACTATCAGTTATGTCCATTTATAAGTAGCTCATTACAAAAATTGGTCAATTAATAAAATATTACTAATATTAACCAATTAGCTATTTGTAGCAAAAAAAATCAAATTTTTGCTTTGTTTTGAGTGGGTGTTATTAGAATGTATTGAGTACAACTTAAGGAGCTTGAATCTCAGTTTTGTGATGATTTGGTGAAGGTTTGAGGTGGTTTGAATTGAAAATTCGAAGTACAAAACTGAACATGAAAAAAATGATATGCGTATCATTTGTGTATCACATATGTATCATATTTGTATCATATTTGTATCAATTGTGCATCACATGTATATCCATGTATACCTGTGTGTGAGATACATGCGTGATACATGTGTCGCAGAAGAATTTTTTGAACTCAATTTAATTACGAATTTTGATACAAAACCAATCCAAATCACCTCCAATCTTCCTCAAATTTTGTATATTAACTTATCTATATATTTTCAATGAATTTCAACTGTACCCATTGAAAAAGTTCCTTTTTTGCTTAGACTTTTGGAATATTGTATATTATTCTTTGTATTTCATCACCTTATTGGATACCCCATTCATGAAATTTTCTTTCCGTCTTGCATCTAATGTTGCTAATCACGCTTAAAAATATGGAAGGTGATTTTTGCATGTGATTCTTTGAGAGAAACAACCTTATTTATTTGATTTTTTAATTTTTATTAATTAATTTTGATAAGTCTATGACTAATAGTTAGATATTGGTAAGTTGAGATTTATTTAAAATATTTGTATAAGTTTCCTATTCTTTATTACACTACTTCACCTTTGTTTGCCCTTTGCTAGGGACACTCTATATTCCAATGTATGCCTATGGATATTATAAAAGTGGCTTCTCTTACTGAAAATTCTGATTCTCCCTTCCCTAAGCAATGACCAAAAAGCAGCAAATGCCACACCCCTATATTAACTAAAAGCACTAAAGTTGAAGTAGACCTTTTAACCACAGGCTGAGTCACAGTGAAATTTTTGGTAGTTAGTGTTCCTTGGTAAAATTGTATTTGTATCGTTTGCACCAAATTATACTAGTTTATTATGTTGAATATTTTTTTTAAAGTACGAATACATATTAATTAATCATAATTAAATAAGACAATGTTATCATTTTATCACTTATTATGTGACGGTACTGTGCACTTTTTCCCCTCTATCCAAACATACTAAGTTGTTATTCAAAATTTTCGATTAGATCACTCACAAAAATTTAAAAATAATCCAAA
The DNA here is from genome assembly GCA_005239505.1 of Nicotiana paniculata. Taxonomy (NCBI): domain Eukaryota; kingdom Viridiplantae; phylum Streptophyta; class Magnoliopsida; order Solanales; family Solanaceae; genus Nicotiana; species Nicotiana paniculata. The sequence goes on from MDKI01254069.1 coordinate 23,806, forward strand.
ATTATATTTATGTCCAAACACAAATCTAATTTTCAAATACCATTTTCGCTTGGAAAAACAATTATGTTTTTGGCAATTTTACAATTCTTATTGTCCAAACGCCCACTAAATTTTAAGAAAACAAAGATATAAAGGTAAAAATTGCGCGGGGCACCTTATTTGGTCGCCCTCATTTAACCTATACCCGCTTTTTTAAAAACTTTTAACTTGTACCCACTTTTAAAATAAATTCAGCTCCCCTTTCCCTCGCTGAGCTGAAGTTCACCAGTTAAGCTGAAGTTCGCCAGTTATAAAGACAAAACTTCAGCATACGGGCTGAATTCCCTAGTTACAAATTCCCAGTGCTGAAGTTCCCAAGTTATAAAGACAACATCTTCAGCATTCGGGGCTGAAGTTCCCTAGTGTAACTGGGGAAACTTTAGTCCCGTATGCTAAAGTTTTTGTCTTTGTAAATAGGGAACTTCAGCATCGTATGCTGAAGTTATTGTCTTTATAACTAGGGAACTTCAGCCCCGTATCCTGAAGTTTCCCATTTACAAAAGACATAACTTCAGCTCTAGAGCTGAAGTTCCCCAGTGTAACTGGGGTAACTTCAGCCCATATGCTGGAGTTTTTGTCTTTATAACTGGGGAACTTCAGCCCCGTATGCTGAAGTTCCCCATTTACAAAGACAAGAACTTCAGCTCTAGAGCTAAAGTTCCCCAGTGTAACTGGGGGAACTTCAGCCCCGTATGCTGAAGTTTTTGTCTTTATAATTGGTGAAGTTCCACATTTACAAAGACAAAAACTTCAGCTCTAGAGCTGAAGTTCCCCATTTACTAGAGCTGAAGAACTTTAGCTCTCGCAAGCTACTTCAGGCCCGTCTACTAGAAAACTGAAGTTTTGCGTGATTGCCTTTGCTACTTCAGCCCCGCATGCTGAAGTTATGCGCAAAAGCGGGTACGGATGTCATTTTTTTTACAAAGCGGGTATAAACTAAAACGTGACACAAAAAATGAGTACAAATACAAAAGCCCCGATATAAAAGGAGGATGGGATTGATCAAATTGGAATTGGTAGAATTGTAGCTTATTGGTGTACCGGGCCCAAAGTTATTTAGTAGTATTCTTAATCTTAAATGTCACTCACTTTTGTATTTAAATTTGTCATGTTGGTTTTGTACATGGTGATAGACCTATGCCTTTAGGAGCTACTTATAACCGTCAAGTATTCTTTTTGTTTTTTTTTCTTTCTCTAGTTCACAATTATATATGTGAACAATCCGTATCTGTATGTATATTTTTGGTTCTCTGCTAAAGATCATAGATATATCAAAATCACTTAAAATCATTAGTAATATAAATTACAAAAGTATTTTGTTACTTTATTAATTACGTCGTTTAACAAAACCAATGCCATTTGTTTGTCCGTGTACTGTATTTATGCTTTTTTCGTAATTTAGGAGCTGTGAAATTTCGCTTCCCTATCTTTTCTTTATGATTCAGCTCGATCTAAACTTCAATATTTAGCTAAAAAAATCTTTCTCTGTGTGAAATTTAGTTTTATGATTTTTGGACCTCACCTTATTAGATACACTATGTATTAACCGTAAAAACAATGCTAAATTGGTGAAAGCTCCCGATATGAGTGATATTTCATTTTCGACTTTGGGGTAGGTCGACATCTTGATCTTTCAACTTTGTGTTTCCTCCTAGTTCAATAAGCACATTTCTTATTTTAATAATTATTTTTCATTTAGATGAGGTATTTCAAGAATATTATAAATATTTCAAGTATGATACAATTTATCTAAGGTCAGTTCTAAAAAAACTTCTAATAATCTTAAGATCTTTCTTTGAAAGATATTAAAAAATTAAAACATAGATAAAAACTGATTAAAACATATAAATTCACAATTCTTTGCATGATCAAGCTTCTAATGAAAAGTCTTAGAGTAAAAATAATTAATAAAAATATCAAGAAAGCAATGCAGTAATTAAAATAAAAACCATTTGAAAACTAATCACATAGAAACTTTCAAATTGTATAACAAAATTAGTGTTTTTTTGGGTTCAAACTAAATCCTCTCTCTTATTTTTGTTTTCATAAAATTTTATCCTAATACAATTTTGTGGACTTGTTTTCATAAGTTTTATCCTAATATAAATAATGCACTCAATCATTGTGTATTAGTGATAATATTATATTAATTTTAAATTAATTAATCTCTCATTTGTTATAAAAGTAATCAAATTGACGTTAAATAAATTTTGATAATGAAACATTTGAAATTAATAAATTAATAAGTGTGTGCAGCAGGCGTGGGGTCCACGTGGAGAGTACAAATTAATGCTGTTGTATGGGAAAGTGGATAATGACTGATGATGATAAAGGGCAACTTAGTCAAAGACATTCAAAAATTTATACATGAGCTACAGTAATATTTCTTTTCGACCAATCATTATGTATTATTTTAACTAAATGACTAAACTACCCTTTAAAAATCCTAAGCAGGCATGTTGCCGTGCTGCCTGCTTATTCTCCCTTCTAATAAGTAGTAAAAAGTAATTACACCCCCACCAACTGAAGCAAGGTTTCAATTTCACAAAAATTATTACTCCTACTTTACTGGAATCAATTATTTCACTTTTTTCTTATCTTGGGGGCCAGCCTTCTAAAAAAAATTAAAAAGAAAATGTTTGGAGTTGAACGTCAGTTCTCTCAATGAAGGCAATGAGTCAAAAAGAGAACAAGCTAAGTTTTTGGCAAGTTTGAATTGTTGTGACAAGACTGATTAGAGTCACGATCTAAGCTGTGCTACTTATAGCATATTTGGTCAAACTTCTAAAATCTGCCTATTTTAAAAAATATCTTTTTTCAAAATAAGAATCGTTTTGTGTTTGACTAATTAATTTGAAAAACACTTTTGAGCAGTAATTAGTGTTTAGTCAAGCTTTTGAAAACTGTTTCAAATGTAATTTTTCTCAAAAGTGCTTCTCAGAAAAATACTTTTGGACAAAACTACATTATTCTGTTTCTCAAAATCTGCTTCTGCTTCTCCTAAAAATTTTTTTTTTTTCCTTTTAAAAGTTTGGCCAAATCCCTCAATTTTTAGTCAAAAGCAGTTTTGGCCCAGAAAAAAGTTTGGCCAAACAAGCTTAGACTGAACTTTTAATAGATAAAATGTAAGAAACACATAATGTGAATCTAGGGATTGATTTGGTTCATGACTCAATGCTCTCAAATGAAAGGTCTAATACTTGATACAAACTCTTCTTGTCATCTGGTTATCGTTTTAAATTTACTACTCTTGGATACATTTTTCATAAATAAAGAGAGAAGTGGGCAAATATAGGGGAAGAGGATTTTACTCTGGAAAAGACAGATAAGCGATTTAAGATAGCAGTAGCTGGCAAGTTTGATGTTCTTTGGAGAAAAAGATGGCACGACGTGAGGGAATAACATGACCAATGGATTTCACCTGGGGTTTGTCAAAAAATCAGTAGTGTCGTTGATATCTGAGTTTGACTTAACGTAATGCCAACTGCCAAGATAATGTCTCGGAAATCCCCTCTTACCATCGCATTACGGTCCTTTCTTTTTCCACCTACCAAAATAAATTTGAAGGGTATAATTTCATAAATCTCGTCTAATTTGATTTTAAAACTATCATCTTTCATGATTTATGAAATTTTGTTAATCTTTTTCTTTTTAACAATTTCTTAACTTTTTAAATATATATATATATATATATATATATATATATATATAAAAGATAACTCAACTAGTTGGCTCTTCTAGCATACTCTTTTTTTATTCTATCTGTTTCTATTTAGATGACACATTTTTTTTATTAATCAATTCCTAAAAAATGACAAAAACAACAACAACAACAACAACAACATACCATTATAATCCCACGCTGTGGAGTCTATGCAGATCTTACCCCTACCTTGAGAAGATAGAGATGTTGTTTCCAATAGACCCCCGGCTCAGGAAAGCATAAACACCACATTAATGAAAATATAGACAAGAACGGACAGTACCAAAAAAATTATATAAAAGCAGAATAAAAATAACAAGACAGTAAGGTGATCAACAATGAAAGAAAATAACGGTTAGTCATAAAAACCTACTACCAAGAGAAAGCGAGACTGCGTGCCAATACTACTGTTATGACACTCTAGACTACCTACTCCACTAACCTAATCCTCGACCTCCATACCTTCCCATCAAGGGTCATGTCCTCGGTCAGCTGAACTTAAGCCACATCTTGCCTAATCACCTCTCTCAACTTCTTCTTTGGCCTACCTCCACCTCTTCGTAGGCCCTCCAATGCCAACCTCACACACCTCCTCACCGGGCGCCTGTGTTTCTCCTCCTCACATGACCAAACCACCTAAGTCGCGCTTCCCGCATCTTGTCCTCAATAGGGGCTACACCCACCTTCTCGAGAATAACCTCATTTCTAATCCTATATAACCGGTGTGCCCGCACATCCATCTCAACATCCTCTTCTCTGCTACCTTCATTTTCTGGACATGAGCGATCTTGACTGGCCAACACTCAGCCCCATACAACATCGTTGGTCTGACCACCACTCTATAAAACTTACCCTTAAGTTTGAGTGTCACCTTCTTGTCACACAAAACACCAGAAGCGAGTCTCCATTTCATCCATCCCGCCCCAATACGATGCATGACATCTTCATCAATCTCCCCATCCCCCTGAATAATAGATCCAAGATACTTAAAACTCCCTCTCCTAGGGATGACCTGCGAGTCCAGCCTCATCTCCTTTCCCCTTCTTGAGTCTCGCCACTGAACTTTCATTCCAAGTATTATGTCTCGGTCTTGCTCAACTTGAAACCTTTAGATTCCAAGGTCTGCCTCCATACCTCTAATTGCGCATTCACATCGTCTCGTGTCTCGTCAATCAATAAAATATCATTTACAAATAGCATACACCACGGCGCTGTGGCGTGTCAGTACGTCCATCACCAGAGCAAATAAAAAAAGGGTTGAGTGCTGACCTCTGATGCAACCCCATCATAACAGGAAAATGGTCTAGGTCCCCACCCACCATCCTCACTCGGATCTTTACTCCATCATACATGTCCTTAATCAATCTAACGTAGGAAACAAGTACACCTCTAGCCTCTACACATCTCCATAAAACCTCCATCTGAACTATTATGCATTTTCTAAGTCGATGAACATCATATTCAAGTCCTTTTTTCCTCCCTATACTGCTCCATCAATCTCCTAACAAAGTGGATGGCTTTTATAGTCGAACGCCCCGGCATAAACCCAAACTTGTTCTCGGAGATAGACACACTCTTCCTCACCCTTAGCTCTACCACTCTCTCCCAGACTTTCATAGTGTGGATAAGCAACTTGATACCCCGATAGTTATTGCAATTTTGGATATCACCCTTGTTCTTGTATACAGGAACCAACGTGCTTCACCTCCACTCTTCGGGCATCTTCTTCGTTCTAAAAATGACATTAAATAACCTAGTGAACCACTCTAAGCCTGCCTTGCCCGCACTCTTCCAAAACTCCATCGGGATTTCATCCAGCCCGGTCTATTTGCATCTGCTCATCTTGCGTATAGCCCCCTCAACTTCATCAACTCTAATCCTCCTACAATACTCAAAGTCATTACGACTCCCAGAGAGTTCCAAATCACCTAGTACAGTGCTCCTATCTCCCTCCTCGTTCAAGATACTATAGAAGTAGGTCTACCATCTTCGATAGATAGGCCCCTCATCCAACAAAACTCTACCTTCTTCGTCCTTGATGCACTTCACTTGGTCCAAGTCACACGTCTTCCTTTCTCGCGCCTTGGCTAACCTGAACAACCTCGTATCCCCACCTCGACCCTCGAGTTCCTCATACAAACGACTAAAAGCTGCAGTCTTGGTTGCCGTAACTGCTAGCTTTGCCTATTTCTTAGCCAACTTATAATGCTCCTTATTCACCCTCTTCTCCTCCTCATCTACACTTTCCACTAGCTTCGGATACACTGCTTTCTTGGTTTCCACTTTTCCTTGCACCTCTCCATTCCCACACCAGCCTCCCTTGTGCCCACCAGAGTAACCCTTTGAGACCCCTAAGACCTCTCTTGCGGCTTCCCTAATGCACTGTGCAGTCCTGCTCCACATAGCGATTGCGTTCCCATTACTCCTTCAAGCCCCCATAGTCACTAGCTTGACCCCTAACTCCTGCACATTTGCTTCCGTCAAGGCTCCCTACTTTATCCTATATTGGCTAGACATCACCATCTTCCTCCTCTTCCTCGTGATCTCAAGGTACATGACCAGGAGCCTATGAAGGGTCGAGAGGTTCTCACTCGGGATGACCTTGCAATCGGTGCAAAGACCTTTATCAAACTTCCTGCAGAGTAAATAATCAATCTAAGTCTCGGCCACCGAACTCCGGAAGGTGACCAAGTGCTCCCTCTTCTTCAGGAAACTCAAGTTTGCTATCACCAAATCAAATGCTCTAGCAAAGTCCAGCAGAGACGTTCCTCCTCCATTTCTATCTCCAAAACCAAAGCTATCATGCACATCAACATACCCCCAGACGTCGCTCTAATGTGGCCATCAAAATCTCCTCCTATAAAAAGCTTCTCGGTATGAGAGATACCACACACCATCTCATCTAAATCCTTCTAGAAATGCCTCTTGACTTCCTTATCCAAGTCTGCTTGGGGTGCGTACGCACTAATTATGTTCAAAGTAAAACCTCCAACAACTAGCTTAATAGTCATCAACCTGTCATTCACCCTCCTAAACTCTACCACTAGTTTAGAGGTCCTTATCAACCAAGATACCTACCCCGTTCCTTCCCCCCACCCTCCCAGAATACCAAAGTTTGAAACTTCCCACATCCCACGCCTTATCTCCTACTCACCTAGTCTCCTGTACACAAGCTATATTTTAACCTTTCTTAAATCCATTTTACCCTTAATGAGAAGCTTTTATAACCACATGTCATGGCCCCACAAAGCTTTTATTCATTAAGCTTTTAAGACCACAAGTTTCAAAAGTCTTTTTTCCCCTTAAACTTCGTACCGACTCAAAATACCTCGCCTAAATTAAAATAGAGGGAGTAATTAATTCTATAAGGTCTTATTAGGAAAGCCACCTTGTAATTGGATTTGGGTGTAATTACACAGTTTTGGCATGTTTTAACCATGTTTTGGCTTTTTTTTTCAAATAATATTTTTTATGTTATGTTATTTATTTATTTATTATTTCCTTATTTCTCCTTTCCCAATCTTTACTTCACGTGTTTCTAAATAATTTCTCATATTTTATTTCTTTCTTAATTATTTTCTTTATTTTTTATTACACTTAGCAACGTTATAATTCTATTTTTTCTAAAAAATTATACCTCGTAATCTTAAAAAGAAAAAGTTATCCACAAACTTGACTTATAATGAATGATGTCATTAAAGTTGAACTTTGCTATTGGATGACGTTATATGCAAAATTAACTATGTTAAAATGATAGATTAATTTTTAATAAATAATTGTCAAGACTCAAAATCCAACCTATCGTGATGGCGTCCATCATGATACTAGGCAAACCGATTGCTCAGACATTTTCAACACTTTAATTTTGAAATACGCTAAACCAGTCTAAATAAAGGATAAAATCTCATAAAAACAGGATAGAATATGATAACTCAATACATAAAGTCTTTCCAAAATCGGGGTGTCACTAAGTAGATGAGCACTACATAATGACATTGTTTGGTACATTGTCTAGAAAGTAAATTTGAATAAGTCAACAGAAAGATAGGGAGGAGAGTCAAGGTCTGCGGATGCCAAGCTGCTACCTTGATGATCTCCGAAGGTCTGGACTCTACAAATCAGCAACCGTTGTGACTGGAAACACCTGGATCTGCACACGAGGTACAGGGTGTAGCGTGAGTACAACAAACTCAATAAGTAACAAATCTAACCTTTGGACTAAAAGTAGTGACGAGTTCAAATATTACATCCCACTTTCAACATTTAACAGTACGAGAAGTTAAAGAAAATATGACAGTGATATCTCATGATTTCATAATTTAGCAAGTAGAGGTACAATAATTTAGACATGCTTTCAGATTTGCAATAAAACTCAACACAAACCAGGGCAGATCCAGCCCAAATGCAAATAAACCAGTGCAGATCCAGCCCAAATATAAATAACTGCTAGCAACTGCGCCCACTGCGGATGTGCAGACTCCGGAGGGGCCGATCCAGCCCAAGCGCTATAATAAGCCAATCCTGGCATGAATTAATAAAAGTCGTTACTGCATACAACTCGATCCCATGAATATCACTCACAACAGATCCTCAGTCTCACGCAATCATTAATCTCTCCCATCTCTCGAGCTCACCAAAAATCATGATAATCAGCCCAAACAATGATGGTATGACATATCAAATAAGGGACAACATTGTCACGACCCAAATTTGCCTCCGTTGGGTATCGTGATGGCACCTAGTCTTAGGGACTAGGTAAGCCTAACATTTCCACTGAACAACAACAATAATAAAGGGAATTTAAAAAAAATTGAAATAGAATTCTTGACAGAGTTTACAATTTCCTAAAACCCGGTAAATACAAGTCATAAGCTTTACGAAATCTTTCTATCAAATCTAAATACAACTGTCTAGGAATAAGTAAGTACAGTTGAATAGAAATAAAACAGGAAGGTGACTCTGAAGCCTGTGAACGCAGCAACAGGTTACCTTGAGTCTCCTCAGCAATGATTTGCGCAGCTACCAACAACAAGAACCTGAAGCTGCATACAAAAATGTGCAGAAGTGTAGTATGAGCACACCACAGCGGTGCCCAGTAAGTATCAAGACTAACCTCGGTGAAGTAGTGACGAGGACTAGTCAAGACACCACCGGTCTAATAAGTAGAAAGGCATAAATGCATAAAGACCGAAACTTAATATCTATCTAAAGATTTTTCAATATAAATAACGATACGATCGAATAATACGACAGGAAATTCAATAATTACGATCAACGGACAACATAATAGAAATACGCAAAGAGAATGGAAAGAATGCAATCCAATTGCCGAGAATCACAACCCAATAAAACACTAGCAACTCAACACTGCATCAATTTATCTACGGCAGGCCTTAGCCAATAAACTCAATAAAACTGGTCAACCTTCAAGTGAAAACCTTTAAATCGTGAGTTTATTTTGAAAGCTTTACATATATAATCATTTTGAAATCGAGAAATTTCTTCTTTGAAACATACTTTCTCGGAATGCATATTTATATATTTTTAATAAGAGAGATCTTAACAACATAGTCTCTTCAAAATACGTGGTATTCAAATATACTTTCCCAAATAATGTTCTTCAAATATCATCAAAATACGTGATGTTCAAAATATATTTTCCCAAGTACTGCTCCTTCAATATCATCAAAATACGTGATGTTCAAAAATATATATTTTCCTAAGTACTGCTCTTTCAAATAACATCAAAATACGTGATGTTCACAATATATTTTCCCAAGTACTGCTCTTTCAAATATCATTATTCTGCAAGACAAATGCTTTTCAAATATACTTTTCATTATATATATTTATATCTTTCGATCCAATTCTCCTCAATCATACAACTATCGGAGCTCAGTCCGCAACTCAAAATTTGTCATGCAATGCAGTACAGGGGAAAAGCTCCCGGATCTCTGTCCGTAGTCCCAATTTAAATATGTGATGCAGAACAGAGGGAAAGCTCCCGGATCTCTGTCCGTAGTCCCAATTTAAATATGTGATGCAGTACAGGGGGAAAGCTCCTGAATCTCTGTCCGTAGTCCCAATTTAAATATGCAGTACAGGGGGAAATCTCCCGGATCTCTGTCCGTAGTCCCAATTTAAATATATAATGCGGCCACTGAGGAAAACAACCAGAATGCGACAGAAACAACATATATTGCCACAATCGGCGCGAAAGCAAACAAGGTCGAATACCAAGTGCGATGAGCAAATTAATACAAAGACTTAAATTACAAAAGTGGTAACAACTAGCTCATAAGAAGTAACCACTGAGAGGAATGCCAAGCACAAAGAGAGAACATCATAACGAGGGGAAGACAAGGCAAATGACAACGATTCTGCATATTCAAGTGCACAACCAAGAAACCAAATCATCCCGGCAAGGGAATCAACTATAACCAATCTCACTTACACAATTAGCTTCACCGAGTAAACTCAGTTTGAACAAATGTTCAGTAAATAGGCAACATCAAAGAATACCATCAACACGGGCGATCATCAATTAGACTCAAGTAATGCTTAAGAGGAAAATCATTTAACTCACAACGTACGACTCACGGGCATGCTTGACCAATATATAGATATTCCAATTTCTTGTTAGACATTTATAGAGCGAGATTATACTAGTTCTAGTCACATAGGCAGCGTATGAAGGAAGACATAGCATGATGGTAGGAAAAACAAGGTCTTCATTTAAGTCAATTAAGATCTTATAAGAAACAAGGAATGCTAGGTAAGTACGTCTAATTTGAACAGGTAGAGTTGAGACTAGAAACCAGGAATTCAGATATGACGAGTTCAATGCATATACGGGGAGCATAAGTGATCACGCTTAACTATGTCTTGTAGAAGACTAAGCGGGCGTTGCAAATATAATCCTGGGGT